>JTDE01020801.1:41902-116218 GCA_014338405.1 Paragonimus skrjabini miyazakii | reverse complement strand
GTCGATTGGTTTTCGATAGTGACAACAGACTGGGTATTAATCTGTTGGACCAGTTCCAACAGTCGTCGTAATTTGTGGGAAATCGAATAACCCTATGGAGTCACGGAAAAAAAGGACTGAAACTGGGTACCTCGATAAATGGTGATTATAGATAGTACGCCAAAGTTGTCGGTCCAATGTTCCATGAGGGTTTCGACAACTGCCTTTGCTGCGACATCTCTAATAAGCACAGCTAACAACCAGCGGGTGAAACGATTGACTGAAGGATGGTGGTGGGCCAGCGATTTCAAGGTGTATGTGGAATAAACGGTTGTCGGACTGAGAGAATCTCTCAAGTGTGGTAACCGTATGCCTGTGTACTTTACCCTATTAAGATTCGACACGCTGCTGTAACCAGAGGGAAACTTCCTTGTTCACATTACACCAAATGAAACGCTTAGCAACCAGCTATAGTGTACCGTGTTTGCCGGGTGTATGATAAACAGTATAAGTGATTAACAACTGCACGTCAGTAAAAACATGAGGCAAATGTTTAGGTGTACATATTAAATATCACACAGAGTGTCACCAGCTTGTGCGGCAGAAGGACGGTAGACAATTTTAAGGATTTACAAGCGGAAACGTCCTTTGGATTCAGATTTCACTGCTGGGCGGTGGCCACTTTTGTCAACTCACGGAAGGGTGGTGATTAAACTTAGTTGACGTCAGAACGGGACAGTTTATCGGCAACAACATTTGTGTCACCAAGTAGGTGCCAGATATCCGTGATCAGTTGAGAGATGCAAACCAAACGTCTGATTTCAGGATGGGAGTTTCTAGCGGGTGTGGTGTAGAGAGCAAATATCGAGGGTTTCCAACCACTCCACGCAGTGAAATGTCGGCTTTCCAAAGATGTCGAAATTGGCGGATTGACAAATACTCAGCCAGTAAATAACATACAGAGATGGTGTGCTTGGTGTTTGAGATAAAAAGTCTGGGAGTTGCTGTTCACCATTTACGGATTGTTCTATGACTGCGCTGAATGAATTTATGGTAAGAATAAAACCAGCTTTTGGGTCGCAGCTTGGTGACCTGAAACAAAACCTTTTAAAATCAGAAAAGTTACTCCAGCTTCTGGCGGGATTTCATTGGACTTGTGTTTTCAACTGACCAGGGCCGGTTATGTGAAATTCATACGTGACAGCAAGCGTGATGTCCAACGTTCGCGATCGAAGCACAATAAGGTCCACCCCATAGAGGATAAAGTCGCATGTCAATCACAAACGTGTGTTGACACAACACATACTGAAGGAGCCTCAATTCAACTCGTGTTCTTGTCCATATATATAGGGGCCACATGGCCAAGAAATCAGTCGCCAATCAGAAGTAATTCCATATCCACTGGCTGCTAACCCTGGATTCTGGTTGGCTATCTTCCTCATCATGGTGCACGGACACGACCAGCCCACGTGCCCGAGGACCTGAAGGGTTTATATGTGCTGACACAAAATGGCGGCAAATTGCATGCAACTACAGTCGGCTGCTTCAAATTGTCTGCGCAACGAAGCATAATATGCCGGCAGTGGTTTAGTGTGCCAAGGAATCGTCGAGGTTCAGTCATAGCGGGGATCTGAAAAGCTGAAATTGGTTCCACTTCATCCAATAAAGGTGTAATGCCGGTGTAATCGGTATGACGTCAGGAAAGCAAATAAGCCAATTTAGAAGGCACATTATTCGGTGTCGATTTTAATGTCGTATCGCGCGGAACGGTGGAAAATAGCGCGAAGATGGGGCAAATGTTCCCAGTTCAAGCGACTAATAATCAAGACACTGTATGTATAGACGTGTGCAAAGTGGAGTCTACACAGTGCCCCATCCGTGAAGCGCTGAAACGACTAAGCCAGGTTACGAAGCAGGAAAGACATCCTGGTGAACGGGTAAAGTCAAAATGGCGTTGCATTGCTGTCTTCGGAATGTCCTGTTCTGAAACCGAGATGTGATAATAGGTGCACACTAGGTCTAATTCAATCGAGATGTAAGCCAGAAGAAACTAAACGACGTCAAAATCTCTAATTGGACTCCTCTGGAGGTACTTAATTAATGCGGGTAGTTTGCCTGTATTGCCAAAAATGAGGGCACGGCCAAGTGAGTCCACAAAAATAGAGCAACCAGTTTTATGCACTCAATGTGTGATCCGATGGTAGAGAAAGGTTGGATGTAAGTAGTTTCTTAAAAGTAGGAATGAGAAAAACCCACAGTCTAGAACACTTGTAGCAAAACTATCCACTTATTTTTGACCGTGTTTGAGTCTCGATTGTCATTTGACTCGAATCGCTGAAGTTTGGACAACTACGGATGTGGACGCCGGAAATGCCGCTTAAAAGAAACTTACGACTCGCCCACTCGCCTTCCGATTTGTCGTGTCGCCCCCTCGTCTTGCTGCTCGTTAGCTCACACCTCGACCTCGGGTATGGAAACTTTATCCCTTATTTGATTGTGCTGTTCTCGGTCAGTGGTATCGGTTTGTCTCACTCTATACATTTCACGAAAAATTAGTGTTTGGTCTATTACTGAGGCGTGTCTAGAAAGCCCATCCTACTCGAGTCCAGTTAGCGAACGGCTTCCGCAAACCGCTGTAACTACGTTGGTGCTTGCTGAGACGCAGAATACACGTAATTCAGGTCCACTGGCCTAACTTCATTTTCTCTGAGTATTAACCCGCTTGGTCCACAGTCAGTAACGTCCGCCTATCACAAACTTCTCAGCGTTTGTAGTGCAGCGCACGGTCTGGGACCTCGTATGAGTGAGTTACTGCAAACAGAAATAGCGTGCTATTTGAGGAGTTTTTTGCCGAACGGTGATTAATAAAACTGCATTAACGTAAAGCACAGATTTGCAAAACTGGTGAAAGACTAAGTGAAAACTAATACAAAAATTAACGCATTCATAACAGAAACTGAGACACGTCATACAGTGTCTGTTAAATCGCGTATTCGACAATTTCAATAACGCCTATCTAAACGGTCGGGTTAACGGAACTATCTTCCAAGTTCAGAAAACGTCAAAAAATGCGATCGAAAGGATTGGAATTCATATGGTACTGTTTAATAAAATTACAAAAAAAGTACTATCTCACGTTGAATGTGAACCAACCGGGAACGCACATTATCCAGCCCAGGATTTCAAATGGGTTAACTAAACACGCGTTCGCAAACAGCTACCAGTCGACGGGAAATGACCACATTAAAACAATCAGGTAAAGATGAAGACGAGAATGTGTGTAGCGACCCTATCTGTTATTGTCAACTAGGTTAAAGCTACGAGTGTCGTTTGTACTCTTTTTGTTTCTCACTTTTGTATGTACCTGAACATTTGTTAGAACAAGTAGAAATACCGACAACTACCTCGTGCACTCAAACGTACGACCCCGCTGCGTGCACGTTTGTCGCTCTACTCTGTTATCGTTCCGTATTGGTATCCGTTTTCTCTCGCTTTGACCTCGCGGTCAACAATATACTCTTTGTCTACTCACTGTTTTATTCTCAACCGGTTGTCTTCGGTTCTCTCGATCCTACAAGCCGGTGAACCCGTGTAATTCGTGTACTGTATTGTACATTCGACTTCGGTAATTACCCCCCATATTTCGTTTCGAATGCGTATAGTTTACACGTATTTACTTATTTGGATTTTATATCGTTTGCATCCACTCAATCGCCACGGCCATTAAGCCTGAATGTTCGTCTTCCGTATCACTGATCACGCTAGCTGTTTCTGCTTTCGAAGATCTTGATTCGGAGCTGTGGTTCGCCGTGTTGGAAATAAAGTTTAACAACCGGCGTATAACAAGCGATGCGGACAAGTTCTTGCAGCTTATATCACGCCTCCCCCGAGATATATTAAACCTAGTTAGCGATATCTTACTAGGCGCAGCTACTGATCGCTATGAGTCGGCGAACCGAACAATTCTTAAAGAAATAGCCGTCCGACAAAATGCGTCTGGAACAACTGTTCCAGTGGTCACAGTTGGGTCATGAAGCCATCGATTCTTCTTCGAGAAATGCGACAGGCAGTAGGCAAGTCGCAGTTGCCGGGGACTGTTACAAGAGTTGTGGATGCAGCAACTGCCTGAGTATATACAAGGGCTATTGCCCGTGTTACCGTCACGTCCGTTCAGTGATCTAGTGAATTCAGCCAACGTAGACCAAGAAAGTTTTCGAGGCACAACGCCGTCACCACTAGTGGGGTGGGTGGTTAACTCCAACAGTCCCGCGGATAGTTTGGTAACCAAAAAGGACGCCGAAATAGCAGTGCTGCGCAAGGCACTTGAATGTCGGGAACGCAGTGCTGTAGAACCAAACACCGAGATAGCTCAGCGGAGACGTGAGCTGACGGATCTTCGTGACAGAATTCAGCGTACTTAGTCACCAGCAAAAAGTCCCCCGACGCGTGCTCGATCACCACCCGAACTAAAGACTGGTGATCTTTGTTGGCACTATGAGACGTAGGGTGATAACGCTAAACGATGCCGACCACCATGTAGCCGTCGTGGCAACAAACGTTTAAATTAGCGGACCGACGTGTTTTCGCGACGACAGTCACAGGCCAGTCAAACAACAGTCGCCTCTTCTTTCTAGGGGATTCGACCTCTTAAAGGCACTTCTTAATCGATACAAGAGCAGAGGTTAGTGTCATCCCGCATTCGGTAACGGATGCACGATCAGAATCAGACACTACACTCGCAGCAGCAAACGGTGATCCCATTAGAACCTTCGGCCGTCGACTGTTGAGTCTAAACTTCGGTCTTCGACGTGATTTTTGCTGGGTTTTCGTGGTAGTTGACATACCATTCCCTATCATTGGGATCGATTTCTTCCAACATTTCGATTTGCTAGTCGATGCATTTCGACCGCGCCTTATTGATACTTCGACAAGACTCAATGTTCGGGGTAAGCCGTCGCATGCGCCTGTAGTCAGTCCAGTGCTAGCCAGTCCCGTAGTTGGCGAGCTTTACGGATAACTTTTATCTGAATTTCCTCAACTGGTCAGCCCCGCTAACGAACTACCAGCCGTGACGACTGACGTCGCGCATCACATTGTCACACGGGGGACGCCAGTTCGAAGTTGTCCACGCCGCTTAGCTCCCGATAAGCTCAAAATTGCCCGAGCCGAATTTGAGCATATGCTTCAACTTGGCATTATCCGTCTGTCTAATAGTTTATGGGCTTCGCCGTTATATATGGTGCCCAAAAGGACTGATAACGACTGGCGCCCATTTGGCGACTGTCGAGCATTAAACAACACGACCATTCCCATTAAGTCTTCAATACTTCACATTCAGGACTTGACGGCAAACCTATCAGGAATGCAGGTCTTCGCCAAACTTGACCTAGTGCGTGCTTATAACCAGATTCCGGTAGCCCCAGAAGACATCTCGTAGAGAGCTGTCATAACACCGCTCGGACTTTTCGAATTTTCACGCATGCCGTTTGATCTGGGAAATATTGCTCAGAATTTCTAGTTTCGTTTACGACGTGCGTCGTGGACTGGACGGTGTTTATCCGTAATTGGATGACATCTTGGTCGCTAGCTCCATGTTGTATCTAACAGGTAGAGGGTGATGCCTCAAAGGATCACATAATGCTTATTAGCAATAAAAAGTTGCAAACAGACACCACATTAAATGAATTTTGGAAAGCCTTCTACCTGAGAGACTGTTAATTGGGGATTCAGGTAACTATATGCATTAGCAAAGTGCTGGACCATCCCAACGTCAATATCATGAGATAAAACGAGGTATCTGCACTAAATCCGTGCGCGCTTATCAAAGCCTGACAACAGTTTTGACTGTTTTTGCAGGTGTAATAGTTATACATGTTGGGTAGATTTATATTCTCCTGACTAAGTGAATTGTTAGTCAGTCAGATGTAAGAGAGGATGTTTAAGCTACTGACCACTGTTTTGAATTTTGTTTGCCTCAAGCTACGTGTCATTCACTTTTGGTCGCAGCATTAGCATTCAGATAAACGACTTGACCAATTTACTGCGAGCAGAAAAACTGGGCCCATTTGTCCTAGTGGTGCTCAGTGTATTCAGTAGAAGCAGTTGTATCATTCAAACCAAAAAGTCCTGATCATGGGACTATCAGTTTTATTCAGAAAAAGTGACGTTGTTCCGCAGTCGTAGTGATGAGGAGAGCTGAATGGTTTTCACACAGTGTTGTGATGAATGAGTAGATAAAGCTCGCCTGCTGTGGTATTAGTCAGATAGAGGTTAACATAGGTGCATAAAAATCACAATATTCGCAGTAGAAATTGCGCTTTGGAAGCGGATACGCACTATTAATTTGTCATAATCAACAAGTGAAATTTGTATCAACTTCTTTCTCTTTCAGAAACGGGCTAGTCATAAATTCGATTTACGCGAACAGAGTTCATTGAGTTGTTGATAGCATTTAACTCTCATCAGGCGGCACTTCTCTAGTCACCTTAAATGAATACGCACATACAGTGGCTACTGCCGTTTTTGCCATAGCGCAAACGAAAGGGGCCTCTGAGAAAGTTGTTCGTCGTACACAAATCTGAAACAAGACAAAGTGCAACTTCATCCCATTATTAATCTAACCTGTAAAACTTTACGGAAGCTAAGTCGTATGACTAGAACAGTTACGTAACACTTTTTGGCATCTAGATAAACAGATCCACTGTGGGTTTGCCTTTCTAAGCTATTCCTTTTCCTCCTCTCTCGATAGTCAATGTGGCGCTCACCTAAACAAAAGGTTTTCTACCGCAAGATAGAGCAGGCTAGACAAGGTTTCATCTTCAAGGTGACTAACAGATGAATCAAAAGAACACGTACGGTGACCGCCCATTAAGCTGAGCATTTATTTGGGATCAGCAATTCGTGCATGATAATACCAAATGTGTAGGCCATAGCTCCTATACTAGAATAAACAATGAGAATGGAAGTTTAGTGAAAGTTAATCTTCCATTCACTGCAAATCGGGGCACAGCAAGCAAACTGAAAATGCGCGGAAACTGAAAATAAAATTGACTAGACAGTTTTCGGTGAGCAGAAAATCATAAGATTAAAAGAAAAGAGGAAGATATGAACGAAATGTAGTTTTTAGTCGGTTGAGCCCACAGGCAACCGTAGGTCAATTAGTAGTACGAAATTCGAAATCAGGGGACTCTGAAAAGATAGCTATTGCACGGTTGGTAGAGAATGGGAGATGTCTGGGTAGATAAAGGAGACGCATGAATCAAACCGTTCTAGTTGAATAAGAAATGGTAGAAGTCGACCAACTTCTGATCAATAAACCTGCTATTACCTTATATGCTCGATGGATGACCATTCAGAACGGAACACGTAGCTATTGAGATAATTCTGGGCCATATCAGAGGAAATCAATAGCAAATTCAGGGGAAGATTTGGCGGATGCGAAATAGTTCAAAGAAATGTATGGGAAGCACGACTTCATGTTCAATTAGGCCAACTTGATCCAACTCGCTAACAGTACTATTGCCTTGATCACGTGCTAGAAATCTGATGAACCGACTTGAACATTTGGTTCTGGTAGATTTTGACGAACTGCAATCGGCTTGGTGACTGAAATGACTCGTCCTGCCCTGTGAGGGCTTCCTTGAGATGATTCCGTCCATCCTGGTACCTGAAGTGGTCGCCATGACTGCTGAACCTCCTGACGCTGAACAACTGGGGAAACTGTCTGTGTGTAAACACGTGTGGGTTGCACAGACTGACCACGACGAAAACGATCGCTCTCCTATCAAAAATAGAAATTTCAAGAGTTTTCAGTGGAAGCTTTTGAACCAAAATATACTAACGCTGGCTCGTGAGACAAAATACTTCAAGCAAACATGTATGCAAAGTTTGCCCATAAACGAAACCAGAGATCCGCCAAACATTTAACAAATATTTTTTCTACTTGTATCATTCCACAAAAAGCTCTTCTCTGACTTATTAAGGTCATTAATAATAGGTAGAAGATTTTTCAATATCAGTTTATTTTTAATGCGATGAGCAACAAACTATTGTGATGTATCTGGTCTTCGACCGGACCCAAACCAAAGAGGGGAATAGGGTGACAAGGTGTAGCAAGTATCTCAACTATTCTTGTAGTTGGTTCCAATCCAACCGTAGCCTGGCATTTTTACAACTGGGTCTCTCAAAAGATAACGTCGCAAAAGCAACCGTGACAGAATCATGAGTATGCGTCGTTCTCTTTTTGCAAATGTATGGGTGGGTAATATTTTATTGAAATACTTCTTGGACAGACCATCTCCAAAACACCTATCAACCAGAGAGCATACACACACACACACCGGGAGGGAAGTTTCGTGTTGATGAGCAAATGATCTAGGAGCGGCTGAGTAGCTATCTTGGTTTCAAAACAGTACGATCAGTTGGAGTAGGTTAGTTCTATTTTTGCCACGCTATCCTCTATAAGGTACAAAATAACACTTTTGGCTAACGGTCAGGTGAATAAGAACACACGAAAAATTGGCGAACGACTTCAAAGGTCAAGGTACCTGTGATGGTTCCAGAAACACGGAAATGACGTAGTTAACTTAACTCAACTCTAGAGCTAGCTAGTTAGGCCATCTCAAGAGAGGTTCACTTTCCAAGGAAAACAGCAATATGAAGAAAAGTCCACTGTTTAATCTGGATAAAACGGAAACAGTGATTCTTGATTGGCTCCAGTGTAACGAAATGTTTCTGGGTTGGAAGCAAGGCTCGCGCTCCAAGTCCCTACGGGAATCCTATAAATTAGGCTATTAGAATGTCTTAAGAAAATGTTTTCTCTCTCTTTTATGACTTCATCCATCCTCGTACAAAATATAAGTAAAACTCAACTGTCCGTACGAACGTGTGATATTTAATGATCAAAATGGAGCTAAATCTAGATGGCCCCAATATACGCAGGTGGCAATCATGTGAGCAACCAGAGGAGTATGTGTCCACTGAAAGTAAACTCGATGTCGGGGATCAATGATGGACTGGGGCACATTTTGGAAAATAGGTATGAGTGATTGGTCTGATCTGAGTGGTACGAAAGGGGATTACATATATACGTGTAGAGCGAAGATTTTAATCACCGTGTGTTGCATTACATGGAAGGTGGTAGGTAATCATACAACACCGCAATATACACACTTCACTTTCTATGAATTTAAACATAAATTCGTAAAATAAATGGTAAACTGGTTCGTATGTTAGGTAGTAAAACTGATCGGGAAAATCCAAGGCTGTTTAAATGCGTTGTAATTCAAGGATCCCCGGAGGAGTAGACTGACGCCACAAAGAAACGATGGAAATCAACATTTCTCGAGTTATTTTTTCAAAGTATGCTCTGATTCTATTCAAGTGAGCTGATGTTTAAGTAAAAAAGCATGCTGTATGCTGTCGTTTCCGGGAGCAAATATACGGGTTGCCTTAATGATTTGTGTCAGTCATACTCGTGAATTTTTTTCAATAGAGTCAAACAGATTTCTAACAACTTTTAATTTAGATGAGTAGACAAGAAAAACGCAAAACGTGGGAAGAAATAAGATGAAATCCTGTTTAACGTATTGGTTACTCTCAGGGTTTTGTCACTAATGTGCATACACAATCAAGTCAACTCGATCCAATCCACCAGGGGAAAACTTAATTATAACCCAACTCATTCCAGGATAAAAATCTCCAGTGGCTTGAATGAAAGGCCTTTTTAAATGTAGATGCAATAAGGAAAACTTTTAGGGGTCCAGTTTGATATCCATTCATACGATAAAAACGATTAACAAAAGT
This sequence comes from Paragonimus skrjabini miyazakii, assembly GCA_014338405.1. Taxonomy (NCBI): domain Eukaryota; kingdom Metazoa; phylum Platyhelminthes; class Trematoda; order Plagiorchiida; family Troglotrematidae; genus Paragonimus; species Paragonimus skrjabini miyazakii. Next base: position 106,435 of record JTDE01020801.1, on the reverse strand, counting down.
GAAATCTCTGAACACTGATAATATGCAGTTTTTACACAATGCTAACGAAATCGTATAGGGAAAAGATGTTGCTTGTGTGCGTCGCACTCAGCAAACTGATTAGATTCCACGTTACTCAACGGTCTACTGGAATTAACTGTTTTGGGATGACCAGGCTGGAATTAGTTGTCGTGGTGACTTTTCGTGAACCAGGTACTGAAGTTTCTAAAAGGTGAATTAGGAATCCTATTAACTTTCATTCCTTTGTCATGTTCAGCAGAGTTTTAGCAACACAGTTCAAAAAAGAATGACATAAGAGAATAACAACATACATGTGGTTTTCTGAGGCTCATAAGTTTCACAAAGCCCTGGTTCGTGCAGTGTTGTGTTTGTCGCATTCACAATCAAAAGTAAGCAGAACTATTGTGCCATTGATCTCACATTCGGCACGACCGAATGATCGTATCTGGCTGTTTGACCACTTTCGCTTGTGAGTAATTATCAGGTGTCCTAATCCCGGCTGTGGCAAGCATATGTACTATTTACGAGCTCCAATGAGAACGAAACCCCAGACTAGCGCTTATTTTCGAAAGAGACCGATTGGGAAGTCTATCTGAATGCGAAAGCTGTCATGTTCAACTTGAAATTAACCAAACCCCCGACTCCTCATCAGTAAGCAGAACTAGCTGAAGTAACCAGTGGTCAGTTAGTTTCACCAAAGGCAAAACAGACTCCCCATATCAAAAGGCTAAACTACAATCACTTGTGATTAGGTACCAGGCTGCCCGAACATTTTGAAGAGCGATCGCGGTGTTTATTTTCATAAATACCTTATGAGCAGTCCTCTTTCAAAGAAGACTTCCCTTCTGGTTTAGCTCACATTAGCAAGGCACATCTTTATCTCAACAAAGGTATGCACTGCAGTCCTTGTATTTTTAAGGTCATATTGTGAACCTCTACATTGTCAAGCGCAATAAAGACATGCTTAGTTTGTAGTACCACGTCACGGAAATGTTCGGTTTTTCAGTCTTTACAATAGGGGACACGACTCAGTAGACATCTATGACGTTCAGCTGAGTTATCGACATCGTTCTCCGTGGGAATTCTCCAGGAGGAGGTTTCATAGGCTTATTTAAATGCATCACCTAAAGATGGAAGGCATAAATTGGTTAAGCAAAAGACTTTACTTAGGAAGTTGACAGAAGTTACTCACACAATCTTTCAGAATGGCATTACGGGGAATGCTTATTTATAACGGAGGAGACGATAGACAGATGGGAGGCTATGGGTGCCAAGGGAACAGACTGTAAGTCTATTAGTTTCAACAACCCAGGAGTTCTAATGATCGGCCTAATTGTATAATCCCAGTCAATAGTTGTTTAAAGCGAAGATTACTGGAGCTTACCACTAGGTCTAGTAGAACTCAAGCGACAGTAGTTGTCTTTAGCTCTACAGTACTGCCCCCAAAGTCCACGACACTGAGATGGAGCATATTTTTTTCACGGATTCAGGTTTTTCTACCTGCAAGTATAGGAGCATAGTACCAGTGTGTGGTGGCGTTTTTATTGATGGAGCCGTTGACAGTTTTTACGTCCATGGTGGGTGGACCCACGAACAGGCTGTTATTTAGATGACCTGAGGAAATGTGTTAGTAGATTTAAAATAAACTCAGTCCGTAAGTACCCAAAACCATATGCCACTGTTTGCAAGACATTTATACTGTTAAATGCAGCAATATACACCGTAGTGTCACGCATTTGCGGAAGAATGGAAAACATTTCAATGTGAATCACCTTGGCTGCGTATTTTTATCAACATATGCTGTTGTCATCAATGGGGTAAAACAGATTTTCGAAATATCACTATTAAAACTCAATTTCTTGGCAGATGAATTCGGTACTTTACGAAACAGAATGATTGCCATCAGAATCACCTTCATCCATGTTTAAGCTCACCATTCAGACGGAGGCGGATTACGAACAGAAATCTCAATCTTCGGTTAATATACCTGTCCATCAGATCAATACAGTAAAACTGTATTAACTCACGGTAAGCTCAAAGGTACAAGTTTCCGTCAAGGTACATTAGTTGATATTGCAAAACAGAACATGGAGTTACACTTCTGAAAAATATTACTAACATTATACAAGTGAGAAACTGTTCGCAAATATGTAATTGACAAACGAGGCAGATTGGTTTATCTGTGAGGGCAAACTAAGTGAAAAACAGATAGATTATCGTCAAGCCGACAAACAGTAACTTCCCAATGGTTCCTGCTTATCGGATGCATTTCGATCCCAGAGAATATAGGACGAGAATCACGTTTCCGATCTTTCGTCATCAGGACCAATGCAATTAAAAAAAAAGTAAAATTGGACTAGGCTATCCACCTGATGAATACCAAAGTCACAACAGTCGCTTATTCTTCCAGACACGAGCTTGGCTTTTGTCCCATGAACGCGGCCAGCTATTTGTGTGTGTTGTCGGTGAACATGGTCACGTGAGTTCAGAGATACTATGGGAGTGAACGAACTGGTTTATGTAACCTGACGGCGATTGATTTGATTAGTGTTAATATGACCATAAAGTTTTGTTTATTTAGTCGTGGTCAGGCTGAATTAGCCAAATGACGGTACGTTGATTGGCCATTCTGCGTCTTGATCTTGTTATCGACTACCAGGTAAATACACCACAGTGAACGTGAGTCCCTTAGAGATTCAACCGACGACTCCACGAGTTAGATACAGTTAACTGTTTGTCACTTAGTTTTACCGCGCTCCATAGGCGCAACCTAGGCTGTAGTGCACGATAGCTGGTCTACAACACTTGAAGGAAATGTATAGAAAATCATTCTGGATGATATTGACATTTTACAGGGCAACCCAGCATAACAAGTATGTGTTTAGTGGTCAAGATTCACCAGAAACCTGGGACTGATTTCGTGAGTTTTGCCGCTCATCAGATGTGTTTGCTCGTTGAAACTCGACCACGTGCACTTCTGTATGAAAGACGTTTGATAAAGATGGAAGTAACCATTAATTCGTGATTTAATTTTGTCATGTTGCTCATAGCCACATACTTCTTCATGTCCTGCTGTTCACAGGGTCCTCGAATTAGAAGTTGAAGAGTTTCCACTCGAAAAAAAAAGTATACTTGTCACCTATGGAAGACCCCCGAGTTCCCCGTCACTGTGATACTCAGCCAGTCACAATCAGATAATTTAATTTAGAATTGACAATCGTAAGGGCTATACTTGTTGTCGTAGTTAATGTCAAGCAGTCCGTTGTTTTGGGACACAACCTGTGTGAATTCCTATTATTCTCGATATAGTAATACACTCTGATAGCCTACCAAGCAACTGTATTTCTGTGTTAAAGCTAAACGCGGCATTGCAAAGTTTACAACAGTGTTCACTACTTGCGTTTATAACACAACCTTTTAGTTCAGATAGTGTTTCTTTAAGATAGCATGAACTTCCCATTTGCTTTCCAAACATGGAATACGAAAAATACAATACATGCACCGAACGTTTGTTCTAGTCAACTTTCACAGGTGTCGGGGATTTCATCCATTGGTGTCTTCGTTAGGTTAGGTACAACCAGCAACTCATGACTTGCTATCGTGGTACAGCACATGAACACTATTTGACAAGTGTCTATTTGTTTTGACTATGGCTGACCCATACTTGTTTGTTCTCTTCTCTCTTGAAGAAACGTTGGAAAGCATTTTCATTTGTGATACACTGTCCCGTTGTGTTTTGAAACCAAGCATACCACTTCACTGTTGCAAATGGACGTATCGTAATCATTGTAATTCATTGAACTGACTATCTAGTAAGTTTATCATACTCATCGGTACATTTGATTGGAACGTCAGGTACGTCTCGGATCATTGATGTTTTCACAGTATCATTCCGACCTGTCCTGGACAAAATAATGATGTTTGGCGCCAAAAGTACACACACGATGGCGAAGCGTTATACTGGAAATGGTTTTCTTCAATTTGGTAGGCACAACTTCTGAATGTAGACTGTTTTATTTCTTGCTCTAATAAGGGTCGTTATTTCCGTGGATGCTGTAAAATATTTGCTTAACATTCGACAAATAAATTACAATTTCTATTTTAAACCAAGCTTACACACCGTTCAGTAAAACGTACACTGAAGACTGAGCTCCGTTTCTATTCGGTGTATCTGCCAACTTAATGTACGAAAATTTGTTAGCCGAGCAATACTCACATGCGTTTCCGCGTTGTAACTTCGTACCATATGGGCTGGGTATGCTGGATAAATGGGGGAACTCAGACCCCACGACGTGCCTTCTGTTCTGTTGATCGGACTTTGATACACGCTAGATGCGTCACTAGTGAGTAGGAGAAAGATCAAAAACGGATGATAGTTTGGAAATTGTTTGCCTGTCAGTCAGCTATCCTGTTATGAAATAACAGCAAACAACTTTTGTTAAATGACCGCGAACAACTGGTATATAGAAAATAATTTGCGGGTTATTGGAAAGAATGCCAAAACAAAATTATCAGTGTGCGTTTTGTACTACATAGCTAATGCAGGTGGCTTGTGCAGCGGCTGAAGTGTGATAGCGTGAAACATAGTCTAGGTGAACGGTGCTCTGGTCAGGATGCTGCCTGAATCTATTCGAACCTAACTTGCAATTCGGCTGATTCAGATACACTGAACGTTGTCACTCGGATTGGGTACAATTACCCGGCTGTTCAGAAAAATCGCTAAGCCATGCCCTAGTAATCAACAGGTAGTGCGACTAAATTTTCACACACAAATTGTCACTTTCACTGGACAGCATTGAATTCTAGTCATACAACTCAATCTACGTACACTTAGTGGACGATAACAGTGCTCACGGGGTCCAGCAGTCGTGACTCAGCTGGATCTACAGGAATGGAATACGTATAGCTCATTCCCTAACACATCACCACTTATGTCAGAAAACAGGCTTGGCGTTACTTCAGTTCAAGTTTTAAACTCTGATCAGTCACTAAACAAAGCACACTTTACTGTTTGTCTACGTGATGTGTAAAAAGCAATAGTAAGATAAATTTTCTTTCGCGTTACCCAGTCAACCTTAGATCCGCAAAGTTAATCTTTTGCGGGAGTATACTAAAACTCAAAACACATTTTGAAATAAGTGAGGGTATAAGTGAAGCGAACTATTGAACCTACCATAACTGTAAGTAACAAAAGTTGGATAGGACAAGAAGGTAACTTTTGAAATTGTATTAAATTTAAGTAGAATATAAACTTGGTTAAAGGTTTAGCGAGTTTAGCTAGAAAAGACCATCCAATGAATGCTTTAGAGTATAAGCTAGTCTGTTGATGATGCCATACACTAGAGTGACTGCCACGATGATTTTCTTACCGAAAACTGGGGCAGTTTATCTGTTGGTGAACATTTAAGAGGTTGAGAAAAATCTAATTATCATGGGATTGTCATTCGAGGTGAACGAATTGAATAGATTAGGAACATGTCTCGTCAGCTTCCCTAAGAAAACATTTTGCGCAGCCATACTAACTGTAAAACTCACCGGTTCTTCGTTGCTCACTTCAAATAGGAAGTTTAAAATGCTGCTCCGCAATTGATCTGTGGCGAGTAACTGATAGGGGTGTGACTGTTCAGCTGACTACATGGATCATACGACTAGACACTTGCCTAGAAGAATCAGACAGCATCAATCGGTGTGAAACGTGATGGGTGAAAAGATGCCAGTTCTCACTGCCAGTGTAGATAATCTGACTAACAGCAAACATCAGGCCAACAAAGATCGGTCATTGACTGTTCTCTACGGAGCTCCACCGAATAGATAAAAATTCGTTCGCAAATGAACATTGGCCATCTTCCATATTTTAGGGCTTGCCATTCTACTAGCTTGACTGACTACGAGGGGAAATGTTTTACCCTACAGAAGTAAAATAGTGCATTTTTGCTGGTTTCCAGAGGAATTTCCTCTGGAGGAACAAGAGCGGTATTACTACCGGAGTGACAGCTTATTACATCAGCACACGTATAGGAGGTCAGACTTTCAAAGTATAACAAGTAAATATCTTTATATAGGTATACAATCCCTTTTGGTTTCGGTTTATATAAAAATGCAAAGGTTTGGATTAGCCCTCACTGGCCGCAGGTCCACAGGAAGCGAAGAGAGCCCAGATAATGATGCCAGAAGGGACGGAATTTTTATCGAAAAGATGAACTGAGAATCACTCCTTTTTAGCAGTGACGGAGCATTCATGAAGGTGTAATATAATCCGTGGTGTACAACAAGTAGTTAAAATCTGTGTAATTTGGAGAAGAACCGGAACAGAGTATGCACCTAATTAATCTCTGTGGCTAATGATACAGGATGCTGCTTCCTCAATTGACCACGTAAGTGCTTCGCAACTGTTTATGAAATCTGTGACAACACTGGGTTCGATTACGTCTTAATTACAAAAGTAATTATATCATGTGTTCGGTTTTGGCAGATTCCTACAAAAATAAACCTTACCTACTAAAAATAGCGAGAGATTAATGCAGAAGCTGGCTGCCATTTGGTTTATTCAGTGCACTATGTTCAATTTCTAAAAAAGACTAACAGAAAGGGTTTAGCCCAGCAGCGACTAAGACTAAACATAAAGCATTCTTCCCCAGTTACGAATTTGAATAGTGAAATCAGAAGACCGATTTTGCAAGATGGTAGTACCATTTTGTATGTTCTCATCAGTTGCTACACATAACAGCGGTGAACATCAAAAAACATTTAAGCGAATTAAGTTCATATATCCAGTCAGTGTATTCACTCATCTGTCATTGGTCAAAACCAAGGCAGACGGAGGCTCAAGGTTAACAGCTTTTGCACACAGAGGGCTGGCTTGCTACGCATGACAAGTAGGGCCTCGAGTGACTTGAAGATGACGGGTCTGTGATGACGTATCAACACACGGAAAGCGTTTGTTGGGTCGACCACATGTCCGATCTCCAGCAGGTGTCTGGCGATCGAAGAGGCCGGCTTGCGTCCTTTGTTGTTGTTGTGTCGGGTCACGCCACACATCAAGTCCTCGATATACTTTGGCACATGTTCATTCATTCTAAGGCGCAGGGATCGATCAGTTCTGCCAAAGTAAACGTCACCGCAGCTACAGGTGAACTGGTAGATTCAATGTGAAGTGGACAGCTCTGGCATCCGCGTCTTAATGTGAGGAAGTGTGAGTGACTTAGTGCGACTGAGTAAACGCAGTGTGGCTGCATTGTACGTACGTTGGATGACCTGTGTCAGTCGTCGCGTTAGAAACTACATATGAGTGAATACATATGAGTGAATACACTGACTGGATATACGAACTTAATTCGCTTAAATGTTTTTTGATGTTCACCGCTGTTATGTGTAGCTACTGATGAGAACATACGAAATGGTACTACCATCTTGCAAAATCGGTCTTCTGATTTCACTATTTAAGACTAAACACTCGGTAAAAGTCTGGCTAGGACAAGTGTAACCTGTAGTGAACCTGAAAAGATATGCAAGCAACGGTGACCTTTTGTAATAAATAGCCCACATACCTATTATACACATTCACTCGCAGCGGCTGGGACACTCGTCCGGAGACGGTGGTCGACGGACTTTTCCACGGATCGACGAACGTATATCCATAGGTTGTACGGGGTGTTCCCACTATGGAATTATAGCGTCTGGTTGGATAGATTCTTGTACCCGAATTGCTCACAACACGAGTAGGCGAAGTGTTGTACGCGTATGGATCGTGAACTCGTAGAGTGGTTGAATACTGAGGTCCATAGGCAGGCGTGCTGGTAGGATGTTGCGGTCGTATTGTGTAAAAGCGACCTGTGACAGGAGCTGGTTTTGCCTAAATAACAAATAATTATGCTATAATGAAGACAGTTGTTCGTCACATCATTACTTCTGATCCTATGGGAATTTTTCGAAAAATTCCACTGAGTAATGAATTACTCTCAACGTTTGCACTCCGTAACCTCTTAGGCAAAAATACAATTGACTTTGAGGTGTACCAGTTATTCTAATGCACAGACTTGAATTGAGATAAAAAGGAAAAATAACGGAACACCTATTTTCAGTTTACAGCAGGTCCAACAAATTCAGTCTGAGAGAGAGTTAAGATTCATTGAAGACTTTATAACATATACTTACAGCGCACCTATGTATTTGAACAGTCGTTCAATAGTGATGAATTATTCGACGTCTACTATTAGATAGACATGATATTGTACTGTAGATAGAATAGTAAATACATTTATGGAACTGGGTTGTGTGTATGCTGAGCAAACGTCTACAGGAAGCATACTTTTTACAACAGATTTCTAGCAACAGGACGAAAATGTCGCTGTTTTTGAGAAGTTATCCAAAAGCTGGATTGAGAAAACTAGTTTTTGTCCTGCGCCCAACAATTGTTTTCTCATGTACATACTTGTTCAAGGCAGACAGTGTGGTGTAGATACGGCTCGTCTACATGTTAATGAAAAATCTAGTACTCTTTGTAACCATGTATAATGCTTTGTATTTACTATGCGTCACGGCAACTGTAGGCTTTCTTGCGTCTAAAATGAGCGAAATGTATTATTGAACTTCTAGTTTGAATCGTCAGAAAGTGGCAATGTTTGATTACTTTGCGGTCATGAACCTGTTAGGGAGCTATACATATCGAAGGGTATGATGAACGATTTGGATTGGCTTTCTTTGTGGAACTAATTTTGACATGTTCTTCGGTGCTGACGCACTGGAATGTTGGTCACTAAAATATGTCTGTCCATTCTTAAAGAATACACAGGGTAACTGACCTCTTTTAAAGATTTGCGTTAACCAGTCAGATTTTAATCGAAACGACAAAGGTATACCATATATCATATTTATAGAAAATACGGATATATTAAAACTGAGAAGAACGAAACGATGTGTAGTTACAGGGCGCAAAATTCGTTTGGTTTTAAGTTAAAAAAAACGATGGAGAAGGGCTAGTGACTTTTGAGTAAATGTTCCAGTATTTGACGTTCTATCGAGGTTGTAGTGGGGAAATGTATGTGCAGAAGTATTTTTCTCTAGAATGGTTAATGACAGGACCGAGCAAATATTCCCTATCAGGATGGTCTTTCGTGATGAGGTGGATAACCCAGAGCACTGACCGACTGTTAAGTAGCAAAGATTGTCAATTCGAAAACCTGTCCACTGTAACCACCTGTAAAGTGTAGCCCCCTTGTGATTGTCCTGTAGACAATGTTATAGGTGATCAGCTGTTTCCAGGAGCCTCGTGATTTATGTAGCAAATACGATTAGTTTATCCGTTAGAGTATCAAGTGGGATAATTGGAACACATTCAACTGTCCTCTGCACATGGTCAAAGTGTTTGTCAAACATAAATTACGAACCGCATTGGAAAAGTAAAATGTGATCCAGTCATCTTGTACCTGTAGGCTACAACAAGTGTGCTGAAGTGGAAGATCACTAATGTTCGCAATCAATCATAAATATGTACTTTGAAAAACATCAAAATGAAGTATCATATTTTTTCTTGTAAAACCGATGTTGCAATGACCTTAGCAACGCAGAACAAGTTGGGTTGTCCTAAGAATGACAAGAATGACTGTATCACTTAGAATGAGTTCCAGCTATCGAAAGATAGGACTGATGACACGCCGTAGTTTGTCAAGAGTGAGAAGAAGTTGAACTGGAGCAAACTGAGGTCTGCAGTTTCATGTGTATTGCAGTCTCTGTAGAGTTTGAACTAACATGAATGCCTGGCTGCACTGGACAGATACGATCATCCCAGAAGAGTGATTATTTTTTGCTGAGACTCTTTATGAAGGACCGTTTTGTGTACATATATCTACTCACATCTTTGAACAACAGGAATCAACCTATGGCTTGTGTTCAGGCTTGATAACTTGGACCGATGAAGGCGAGGCCATTTCGAAATCATTTGCCCTGTGTCTAGGGAAACGGTGTAGGATTAAAATGTTTAATCAATTTAACGGTGGGACAACTGAGACGAGGATTTGGCTAGACAAATAGCCACAATTGATTGCAGCTTTCACATTCCCATAGACTCTCCACTCGGCCCCTTTCAAAAAGAAGCACTAGACTCAAGTTTCGCTCTGATTAGAGCTCGTCAGTAGTAGATATCCGTGCCACGACCGGGACTAGAACTCCGGCCACGCTTTCATGAAGCAACCGTGTTTACCACTGCGCCACTGACCTCACATTAGGCACGACCGTATTATCATATGTGAACGTTCAACCACTTTCGCTTGTGAGTAATGATCAAGTTGCCCGATCACCTCTAGAGGGGACAGAGTAACTGTTTGTTAACTCCAGTCGACAGCCTCGTGATTAGGGCTTTCTAGACAGATCGAGCTCTCCGAGCTCATTAAACCTGCTAGGTGATATTTTTGCCGGAGTTTTAGTCCCGGTAGTGGCAGGGATATGTTTTACTGAGGAGCTCCGTTGAGAGAGGAACTCGAGTCTGATGTTTCTTCTCGAAATGGGCCGAGTGGAAAGTCTATGGGAATACGACAGTTGCGATCAATTGTGATGTTCAAATTGAAATAGCTATAGACTAGTTAAGAAAACTTTTGTTTGGACATTCGTTTTTAGCAACAACTGAGCAAAAGCTGACTTATTAAAAGTGTGTTATGAGCGAACTGCCTGAAATACAAACATTCTTCCGATTTATGTACTGTCAATTCTTACTCTTTGTAAACGTCTGTGTTGTCCGTATTGTTTGTCTGTGAACCCATCACATTTTGACATCCAGTGTGATCCATCCATGTGAAATTAAGTGGCATTTTTAGTAAACTTGAGAAGAGCTCGAAAAACGAAAATGGTTTCTTAGTTGGTTCGAAAGCCTAATTTATGTAAACGAGAGACACGACTGAGTTTACTACGTATTTGTAAGTGATGCTGCCCTAAAAGACTGAAAGGAACACCAAACTCATTAAGTGTAGACCCACCAAATACAAGCAGTGGAACACATAAACACCCAACTTCTATTTTTAGTTATCTAACTTGCTATAAGAGAGAAGACATACACAACCCATTTTGTTAACATCCTGGTTTACTCTCATACTCCGCAAGCTCCATATAAAATGCTTACACCATTAATAGGTGAGTGGAAAAGTCAGTCAATAGCACATCCACACAAAAACATTCCTAAGAAAATCTCAAATCCATAACTGAAAGTCGACTAATCCAACATTTTTGGTTCACAATAGGTTGTCCGGTATGATCTGATTTGGACGTGTTGTGATCGAGTTGACAACAACGATTTCGAACACTGAACTACTGACTATAACAATAACAGGGAACGTTATCTCTCTGATAGTTAAACGCATCACCTAAGTAGTGTATTAAACATGTCTAAGCATCCACACCGTGATCATCACTGGTAATCACCAGTGAATAGTAAAGTAATGTTAACCACGTGATAGCCGTAATTCTGATGAACTCAGATGCAGTTGATACAATCAACTTCTTCGCCACGTAGTTAATGTGATAGTTTGATTTTATTTGTTCGGCTCGTTTGCCTGATAGTGTTGTACACACCTTATATAGTTCAATGATTTTACGTTAGCTCCTGAGAATAATAAATCCAAATAGTAACATTTAGAAACATGTATCCTTTATTCATTTTTAAAGAGCAAATAGAAAGAATTCACCGGTTTAAACAATTGATTGTCGTTTTATAAGATGTATTTGGTTGCGCGCATGATAGGCTAACTTCTCTGTATAACTGAAAGGTGGGTTCTCATTCTTTTTATAAACACTTCCAATAGGTTTTCATCCCATTCTGTTCTTCCTTAATTGATTATAGAAATTGTATTTCACTATCAACCAGTCGAACTAATAAATCGTCTCATTAGTAGCTCCAACCAGGTAGTTATATGAAGGAAAAGACAGGAGGCCGATTTGTTAAAATTACACTGAATCCACAGGAGTGTATGCAGCAGAACATTTGCATATGAAAATGTACAAACGAATAAAATAGAAATAGAAGCCAGACTATTAGAGTTCGTAACAATTTTCATTACCTGGTTAGGTCAAGGTTATGAGTGATTGTTTCTGAGCTGACAACACTCGTTCTAACTTGTCAATAACAAGAGCTCAGTGTTAGTCTACATTACGCTGAAATCAGTGGGTGAAACTGTGTTACCCGATCATACTGGTGTTGCTTTGCTTGAATGTGACATACAGTGGACGGTGCATGTTCCTTAGTTTTATAAATGAATATGGCATCTGATATGTAGTAGAGGATTGGGATGACACACACTGAACACCACTCACACGTGATCATAGCCGCCACATTCTCATAATCTTTCCGCTCAGCTCTTTTTTAAACGAGACGCTAGGTTCCCGTTGTACTCTGTTTATAGTTTGTCAATAGTGAATATCCTTCCCACGACCGGCATCAGAATTCCGACCACGCTTTCATGTGTCATTAACTTCACACTAGACAAGGTTGAATTAGCATAGGCAAACGCTCAGTCATATTTGACCGTGAGGACGTGCACTGCTGAAGTGCTCTGCCAAGAGCCAAACCCCATTATCATATTTTTTCCGAGAGCAGCCGGCTAGAACTTCTATAGAAATACACCTGTTATCGACTGTAACATTGTTTATCTGCACGATCTGCTGGTTACTCTACTTCTGGTAAGGCTCCACGACCTGGGTTCACAATTAGCCCTGGGTCTTGTTTACATGCAATTCTACGCATCCATATCGATTAGACGAATTAGATGTCAACTAGTTCTATTGTGAAAACGCACGCCACTGCATTTTAAGTTATCTCGCCCAGTACATCCCGGATTCTAATCCCTTAGGTGAAACATACGGTGTCCCAGTTAAACAGAACCCACGTTATCTGCACCAACTCAAGTGCTGCATCTTCAAGAACGACTGGTTGTAAGGTTATATAAATTACAATAACGACGGTGGTTGTCAATCTGATATTTCGAATTACCTTACTCTTTTATTTGCTTGTTTACTCTTACATGTAAATAGTTTGCTACATTACTCATGAACATGCCATGAAATGTATCCGGACATCAACCATATGACAGGAGACATTTATGTTTCTTATGTAAATGACCAATTAAGTTACGTGGAACTGATCAATGCGGAAAACAGTTTTTCTCCGCCTCTGACTCCCCCGGTACTCATGTGACTTCTAATGGTCACGGTCACCCCCCACCTCCGTTCAATTGCTGCAGGGAGTAAGAACACAAAGATGCATCCTGCTTTTATCTGTTCTATTCATAACAGTTGTCAAATCACAAAATTGTTATCATAATTCTTATTGACGAACCTTTGACGAATTTTTACTATATGCCCTTAAACTTGTTTGGGCATAAAACACAAGATCCCGTGAGCTGGAACCTTAGCAACGCACTTCAAATGTGAATATTCAAAACTAGTAAAACGAATGTTGATCACCACTGATTTCATAGTAGGCGGAAGTTACTGACACTGTATCTTGCTTCACTGGAGCTTTCCAGACTTTTAACTGGGGTCCAACGGACAATGGACACATTCGTCTGAGAAAGCTTTCTGATTCAACAAAGAATAACGATCGACGGCGTATATGTTTTGAATCTCTGTGTGTGTTAGTGCAACATTTTGTCCGTCACACCTTCCTCCTTCCTGTTGTACTATGGTGAAAACTTAATCGATTCAACCCCTTATCCAAACCTCGACACAACAGACAATCTGACAGCAAACCAAGCCAAAGTCGCTTTAGGATACAACGCCATGGTTGGACAAAAAGTTTCAATGTTACATCGCTCGTTACTTGCCAAGTTATTTGTTCCGTTCTGAATCAATCAGATTAAAGCTTTTGACGTTGTCTGTGCCATCGACATCAACCAATGGCAGATACCGATTGATATCCATTGATGTCTATCTATTGATACCTATTAATCCGTGTTTTTGTTTTATGGCTGACAACTACTTACCGCGGCTAGTCTGAGGTTTTCTCCTTATTACTTGCACAGAAGAGTTGAATTCAGGTTAGATCCTAGTACTATTCAACATTTTTAATTCCAAATACAGCACACACACACACAAAATTTCCTTCCTTCCTTCTTAGTTGTTGCAGCGCGTTTGCCAGTTCACGTTCTATATTGTATTATGTAAATAAAAAGTGAATGACACCAGAGTGAAGTATTGTCTGTTTTTAGGTTCGTGGTTTAAACATGTATCAAACTGGTTGTATCCTTAAAAATTCGGGTGTGCAAATAATGCTACAGTGGACCTCAATCTAGTCTCACAACTTTCATAACAATTCTCATTATGGATTTTTGACAGACAAACTTATAGGTCAGTGGAAAGTTTAACAAAACGAGTGCATTTGGAAAAGTAATGCCTATTTAAATTCGTACAGTAACCAATTAAACTGCTCCATCGGAAATGTGGTTTAATATAAACTTTATCGAATGCCTTCGAAAATGACCACCGGTTTAATAACCAAGTTTCATCACAGCAACGGAAACTGTCCACTGCATGTACACCCAATATCCAAAGTCTAAAACCCGTAAACCTAAGTGCAGTTTCATAAGTTACAGTGACACACCTTATAAGGTTTATGCAAGTTTAAGTACAAAATCGAGTGCTACATATCTTTCCTAGATGGACAGTAGAATCTAGGTGCATGTTAGCGTGAGTACTTAACAATGCATAGATAATTTTGAGAAATTCTACTCGGTTGCGCGTTGTGATCACACGGACTGTTGAAATTACTTTGGCAATGTCTTTTGCCTGAGGTACATGACGCACACCACCATCGCGTATCGAAGTAGTCACATATACTTGGGATTTTGGAATTTTACAGAGAATAGCATCAACTTCTGACTACAAGTAGATAGATGGAAATGACATGTAAATTTCTTTTCAAGAAACGGCGCAACTTAACACTGGGGAGGGGTTATCGAGGCAAGTGGAAACGTTTACAGCACTAATAACAGTCGGTTGCTACGACAGGCGGGGGACAATCTTATCAATCTAATGATCCCAACCTCATGTAAACAGTCTGAGTTGGCTTTCAGGTTATTAGTGCCGTGATACTAAGTTCTAATTGGTCTAGTAAACATGTTTTCAATGTTGTGCTATATTCGCAACTGAATTTCCTGACCAATCAGTGAACAGTTTCGTTTAGTTGTAAAAATATGGTAACCTGCAGTATGTGTCCAGAAAGATTTAGCAAACTATTACAGGATAACCTGTACAAAGGTGCGCTATTGATTTCTTCATCAAGTTTCGTATTTCAGTAAGGTGACGTGACAAGAGTGGATGAACGGATGAAAGCTTGGGCAAATTGTCACCGGTTAAATGCCATGTTCAAACTGTCTGTTCTGACGAGTTCAAGCAAAGACAAACTCGACTGTTACCTTTCGGTTTGAAAGCTCCAGTTTGAAATAGATCGTAGTCACTTTTTGAACAACATAAGTAAGTAGTAATTGGAACTATATCGTCATTCACATTTCATCAAAAACTTCGATACGTGGAAGGAAAGCAGAAAATCGCCGACCTTAATGATAATCGTAAACACGAGAAAGTTTCATTTGGAACTGCCATCAACTGGCTACTAGTTCTGCATAAGACACGATACTACACGAGTTTCAAGGCTGGTTAGAGACAAATGTTTTACGATTCACAACTAAAACAGTTGTTACTCGTTGTTCGCTTTTGTACCACAAAAAGAGGTCATATATTGTGAGGTGACGACAATTTCTTCTACCTGATTTTCAGTGAACGAAAATCTTCACAGGAAAACATGCGGTTAATCAGATTGTGGAAGTCATTTGGTCAGCTTCATGACAAACAATTGACATTCTTATGATGGTCTCTATGTTATTTTCTTTGTGGAAAGGTAAACATCACCATGACAGTTTAATGCACGCCCATCGTTTTAAGTATACAATGAATCCATACTTCCATCCGTAGACATTAAATATACGGGCATTAAAATGAGGCATAATACGACGTAACCTCTTGGTATGAATGAAATTCTCGTGAAAACTACAAAACCAACGATACATTAGGACTGGGTAGGCGCGAAATCATTTTCTTCCAGCTTGAAAAAGTCTGTGCACCCCAATGTTTATCATATGACTTTTAATTTTTATTGCGCATACATACATATATTGCATTATGTTTAGTTAGGCTTTAAGGCAAATTCTGGGCAGTTTCAGTTCATCACGTTAAGTCTGATTTATGTAAATATAACACTATTTATTCCAAAAGATTTTAGCAAACTCCTTCTTTCCTCAAACTGGTTCTTAAGGTTCGTTTGTTATTTCTCACCTAACTCGACTACCAAGAAAATAAAACCTTTCTCGTCGGAAAGCGGGCGAATAATGTTCGTCACTGCTGTCTGTCTTTCAGTTGCACTTCACATAAATTTTATTTCTGTGTGATTTACACCTACCTTCGCTGAAGAGGTGACTATAAGTAAATATGAGCATTCACTCATCGTGGTGTGGATAAAACCCTGATTAAGGGTTGACCAGGCCATCGTGAGCTTTAAGGTCTTCGATATTATGTGATCAGTTTAATGAACGAAATCCGTACGCCAACAGAATGATGCGCTGTTGTTCGCGTATGCAAAACGGTTGATGATGTCCAGTTTTCTGTGTTTGTCTAATGGTGGGGTTGACTATGTCACTGATTCATTCAGATGCTCAGTCCATAGGTGCCTAGTAATAGTTGGGGCTAAGTCCATGATCTGAGTATCATGGTTTGGATTGTATGGAGGTTGATCCTTGTTCGAAAGCATAGGGTCAGAAAAAGTTTACAGATATACTGAGTCAGCCAAGCTCTAAGGTTAAAAGCACACCTTCAACAGTGATACAATTTTTTTACCTAGCCATCTTTATTTTTATTCTGTCTGCATCAGCACGGAGGAAAATCGTCTTCTTTTTCTCTACCAAGAAAATGTATACTTAATGTGAGCAACAGTTAAAAGTTATAACAGGCAGCTAACAGAATGATGACCAAACAGTCACAAGGGACCTGATTACAAATATCTTGGTTTCAGTTAGATTTTGACTGATGCCAGAAACAGCGTGCTCAGAAGCGGCAAACGCTTTGCCACCTGAGCTACTATTTCTCATTAATGAGATATATTCATATTGAAACTTCGGACTTAACTTGGTTCATCGAACCGGCCACTACACCGTTCTGTACAATGTTCTGAATAGGACAAATGAAAATACCAAGTTTCAACCTGAACTCCACAAACTTACTTCACTCCGTTCTGGTGAGTATTGTGCGGGAGGCGCGTAGTATGACTGCTGTCTGGCTGGTACTTCGAAATATTCTTGTTGTTGTTGTCGAACAAACCGTGGGTTGTTCAACACAATAGTCCCAGTCGTACTTGATTTTCGAGCACCTAGGTTGGGTGCAGAACGGACTCCACGAGACCAACTGGGTGTAATCGATGATTCCCAACAGAATGAATCATCACGACCTACTTGGACCTCAGTCCCACCACCATACTCTGACTGAGTGTCAAAGCGTGTGGTGCTAGTGGGCTGTTGTGAGGCTAGCCGTGGTCTGGGCACTGAAACATCAAACCATGGTCACCATGACAGAAGATGTAACGAAGATAGTAGTGTTCATATGTACACATGTTGGCTCGAAAACAATACATATGCGGAGTTATTAGACGGGCCATCTCTTATAAACATACGACAGAGAGAAATGTGAATAATACCATAGTGCTAATCGTATCCACGACCGGCCTTAAGGACGTTTGGTGGGGCAGACAAATGGACGACAGTAAATTTAAAATCCATTAGCTCTTCAGACATCGCGTTCCATGTTGACCGTTTATCAGTGCTGGCGGTAGTAACCTGAGATGGTCACTTGTTCTAGGTGCCATTTCCACTGTCCAACAAGTTTGATGATCATGGCTGAGCCTTAGACAGCAGCGATAATCTGAGTTTGAGAATACAGCGTCCCAAAGTATGGTGTGATATTTCACCATTGCAGCCGTATTCAAGTTTAGTATTATGATTCCGTTCTACTTTCGCCCCGTGATCAAAAGTATATGGGAAATATGAACTGTATGTCAGACAGTCATTCGACTACAATAAGTTGCCTGAATTCTAAAAAAAGTAGTAAGTTTTCACAGGACTTTGCCCATAGTTTGACGTAAACAAGGAAACATACCCAGAAAATTTGCTCCTTTATCTCAGGAGATATACAATTAAACGGTTTACAGATCGACTACACTCGTGTGTTCTAAAGATTGAAAAATGGCTGCACAGATCTTCACTGATGGTAAAACTTGTAGGCGAATAAATTTAACTAAATTGTTATATACACTACTAAGAAGTAGTATGGCAGATTGATGATTTTAGATGAAACCCAACTGTGAAAAGTCAGGGCTTCGGCTGGATTCGAACCCTTTAACAATACGGTCAACGAAAATCTTCCCGGAGGAGTCTACTCAGTTTTAAGCTGGAGTTAACATTACTTCGCTGAATCACTTAAACATGAAACTATCAACTAAAAACAAACGGAACTCTCATATTATTAAAAAATATAACGAATTATCACATCTTCTAAAGTTTAACGCGACCATTATGATAAAGCGCGCTGAAACAATTGTTGTCATGATTTCGTCAACTATGACAAGTCAATCTTGGGACCTGTAAAATTTTGTTAGCATCGAGTTTTCGTTTCTCATCTTAAGCATGAGAGTGGTCCAAAAGCTGGATATTTAACAGAAGATACTAAAGACAACAACAAAATCATTGATTTTTTTATGGTTAAAATTTCTTTTCATTCGTGATTGATTAACAGAACGAGTGAACAGCAAAATATTAGATTGTGAGAATGGACAACAGTCACGTAGGATTAACAGTGAAGTTAGTGAAATCCGTTTCCGCCAAAATGTCTACATGGATCAAGTAATATGATACAGTCATTATGAGGTATTCCACAAAATAAATGGAGTGAACTCAATATCATCGATGAATCAGTCATAATGGCGAAACTAGAAATATTTCATTAACATTGTAATTGAATATAAGCTGTCTCCTGTGCAAAGAATGTATCTCAAATTGTTGATAAAATTAGGCCAATGTAGGCCGTAAGTAAAAGAACGAGTCTCGAGTCAGTTAACATATTTAACCAAAAGTCTTAAAATTACTGATAAGTAGTAGGGGATTTTGGTTTTTCATACACATTGAACATCACCCACAACTGATCGCAGCTGTCGTATTCTTACAGACTTTCCAGTCGGCCCCTTTTGAAAAGAAGCACTAGACTCGAGTTTCGCTCTCATTGGAACTTGTCAGTAGTGCATATCCTTATCACTAACGGTACTAGAAATCCGGCTACGATTTCATGGGGCAACTATGTTGACCATTCTGCCAATAATAGCACGTTAGACACGACTGGACTTTACTGCGGGTGAAACTCGAGTCTAGTGCTTCTTTACGAAACGGGCCGACTGGAAAGTCTTAAAATTATTGATCGGTCAGCCTGTTGGCTGACTGTTGCGTATAATGCATCATCTCATAATCGCCTCAAAAGCCTACATATGTCTTTGTCCATCACACTCAACAACAAGACCATATGGATGACAATGAACTACAGAGCTTACGAAAATGCAATGAAATTCCCACCATCAATCTTACTTGTCATCGATCTCCTTGTTCCTGCCGAATGAAATCTACGTGGTTTATACTCGTAATCAACACCAGTTCCTCCAAGAAATAATTTCCGTCGCTCGCGTACAGGCAGACTCATAAAACTATAATCTACCTCCTCTTCCTCCGGCTGAGTGATCTCCATTCGAGCGTTCACTGGTTTCTGAGGTCCATCGGACTACATATGGAAGCGATCAAAAGAACTTTTTGAGCAGTAAAAAATAGAATTACTGTAATTTCCGATAAACGAAAATGTACACTCATATGTGAGTCTACAAAAGCCAGTTTTGAAATAATTAAGTTGTGAATTTTTATCTCTGCAAGATTCTAGATGCATTATTAATATGACAACTAAACGGAATTGTTTACTTGCAGAAAGTTTAAGTAAACAAATTAAGTTTTGAGATAAGTACATCTGAAGGTCTAGCAGAACTTTTACCGGATAATCCTTCAGGCTAGCTGTCATAATCCTAACGTTTGAAGATTTATCTAATACACTGAGTCGTGTATGAATAATAACCTGTAAGTCGGTCGTTTTGGGGGGAACGGCGTTAATACGCCCACTTGATCTGCAAACATAATTCATTCTAACTTTACTCACATAATTCATAACATGAAACACTTCAATTGAGCCTGAAATGACAACTATTAAACCAAACACCACGAGCAACGTGTTAATGCACAGTCAATACTCTGTCAACAGACGTATGAGGTCACATAAGTAGCTGGAATTTTTTACAGTCAAGTTAAATTCCGCCAGTTTAAATTTGCCGTCTACCTGGTGGAACAGACCACCCAGAGTCATGTTGAACATGTCGATTGTTTGAACTGTAGACAAGGTAGAATTGACTGAATCCTTATACCTCCAGGGTTCAGATAAAACCGTATTTAGATGTTAGCTATTGTTTTTAAGTTAACAATGTAAACTGATCGTGAAAAGTACCGCATCTATAGTAATAAAAAAGGGTTGTAAAGATATCTGGATCACTTCATAAGAAGTTAATAGACCATAGGGACTGGGCTAAATTTACGATGAGTGTGTGTTAAAAAATACTGTCGAAAGAGATAGGTTTACTCATTTCACAAATAAGGTGCTTTAGTCGTGATGGACAATAAATAATGCGTTAACCTCAGATATGCTCAATTCTAATCATCAAATTGGAACTAGTACTAGTTTTCTAAATCGTTTACAAATTTTCACCGTATTACCACGAATTACTCCAACAGTGTATGTCAACCACAACCGACCTGATCATCGGTCTGTTAACTGAATCTGTTCTGCGTTGTTTGCACCGGCAGAGATGCTTATCATTTCCACAACCATCATCGTCATATCACACCCTCCTTCCACAAAACAGTGAGAGCGCACAATCGCTCAGTGAGAACTAAACTTCTAGTGGCTCATTATTTTGGTGTACATACGAGTGTTCGGCTAATCACTAATCGTGCTGTTTATCTGATTTTCGTAGCCTTCATGGTTGCAATGAGCTTACGTAAAACTAGTGAAAACGATCGCCAATAGAGGGGTATTTTTGAAAATGGCTATGGAGTTGATCACTGATAAACACTCAGAGGGTTTGCCGCACATAACTAAGATCCGGCTTCCTCACTTAGATTATTTCCTCAACTAAATTGATTCTAAAAGAGACATTAGATGCAAGTTTTGCCTTCAACACAGTCTTCCAGTAATCCATATACATGCCACGACTAGAATTCGAACTGCGGTCCGTTTAGAGTCGAAGCTATCGTGGTGGACACGATTCTCTTGGCGCCCTTCTTGAATTTACCCAATAACTACATAAGGAAACACAATAACTGTTCTGGAGAATGCTGTTTTACAATAAGTGGCGGCTGAGAAGTCCAATCGAATGTGAAGTTTGAGCATAAATATGGATCATGTCCATTGGAACTAATTCGGTATAAAAGTCACTGTTCGCAATCTATTAACTTGGAGGGTTTTTATTTATATCCAAGAAATGCGTACGGTGGATAACAAACAGATTCGAACAAACCGTTGTCTTATTAACCCATCCACACCGCACGGGCTTCCTCCTTGTTCGTCACCACTACACCCTGAACACGTACTGGGATGCTCATTTCCATCAAGATAGGGCTAAACGAATCATCTTTGACCACATTTCGCAGAACTAAACATTGACTGGAGAGAAGTCTCTCCACTCGAGATTTGCACGAGATTAGGATAGTGGTAGACAAACTCGGGATATCCAAACCGCCGAAACATGTTGGGGGTATGGATGTAGCTGATTGGTGTGTCTTAAGGATGGCGAAGCCACTGCCGAACAAACTGGCGAATCGTACAGTCCATGGCTTTGAGCGTGTTACGGTGGACTCGGCTCAATACTAACGAGTGATTCATCTTCGGGATCAGATACTGTCTCAGGAGTACAAGACGTTGGTCTGGCTTCAAGGGCGCCTTGTTAGTTTCATCCAGCATCGTACGAAGTTGCAGACGGTAGGTAGTGAATGCTTCATCCTTCCAGGTGAACGGGATACCTAGATAGGTCACCGTGTCGAAAGCGCTTAGTGAATGGATAATGTCCAGGTCGAAGTGGATAGACTCATCGGAAATGGCAGTTGCGTTATGTTTATGGTCACCACGGATGACCATGAGCTTAGTCTTATGCGTGTTTATCTTCAGTCCGGATAGTTCCAGGGCACTAGCGGCGGCTCCAAGCTTGTCAGAGAGTCGCGTAGGATTCTCAGCCAGAAGAATCAAATCGTCAGCGTAGGCGAAACCACTAACCACTGTGTCGTAGAACTGGTAGCCAAGGTCCGGTAGAGATAGTGCTAGCACCTCATCCATTGCCATGATGAATAGAAGCGGGGACAGTGGGTCACCCTGACGAACACCACGCTGGGACCGGAGAACGGAGCCATTGAGCGTGGCGGTAGCATTCATGTAGGAGTCGGCAATGTAATGTGTAAGAGGTGGAGCAGCACCGAAAGCTCGGGCCGATCTGATAATCGAATCTTGTGAGATAGAATCAAACGCTTTGGACACGTCGATAAAAGCTGCACACAGACTTGAAGACGAGGTACATGAGTTCCGAAGCAGCACGCTTACCTTACTTACCTACTCACTTTACTTATCAGGTCAGAACACTACCGCTTTTGCTACCTAGAGATGGTGGTCAGCCTCGTGTGCCGCATTGATTTTAAGAGCTAACCTGACTGGGGCTCTGCTGTTTTTAGCTACAACCTTGTCAGGCAAGCCACAGGTGAACGGCAGGACAAAAATCGGTTACACTGGTAGTGTTATGTGTTGCTTTAACAACTGCGTGGTAATGCTTAGGTGGAAGTGTATGATCCTAGGAGAATACCGCAGAATTAGCTTTACAGTTTCAGTCCTGCTTCCCTATGTATAAGGCGGGAGATTATTATGAAAGGTATCCATAAGCAGAAACACTTTCATAATCCAACGGTTGACCGAGTCCACCTGTGCTTCACTGAATTAAATCGAAAAATGTTCAACACTTTTCAGAAGTCTGAAGTAAAGTTGAACACAGGTTAATACTTCCGAGCCGTAAACAGAACGGATATGAGAAAGCATATTGTGCGTTGTGCTGATCTCATTGTTAATTCTTTGGTTAAGCCACAACGAGCTGAAGCTTGTATAATGTGAATTTTATGAACTCAGTCGGTTGATAAAAGCTCTCCGAGAGGGTCGAAACGTTGCAAAGCCTATAACTCTTTTACTTTCAACTCGTTGTGGCTTAACCAACGAATTACTTAGTAATAATGTTGAGCACACCTAATGCACGAGGCAGTACTCGAAATCAGAAATTACTGTCACATCCGCTGTGTCTTAGGCTTGGCCAGTGTTATGTCGCCGAGTAGCCCAGACTCCTGAATCACCGGCCCCTAGTAAGGTCCGCCAAGTAGGCCCTACTGACTGTGACTATTGAACTAGACACATCTTATGGGGTCTTTCAAGTCAGATCTATGCCGCAGCCTGAACGATCTGGAAGCACTGGAGGTGATCAGCTCGACAGACTGGTTGTCTATCCTACATACCTAACAGATATACAAGCTTGCGGCTTGAAGCTGATTCTTCTGTAAAGGACAGATGCTTACATGATCGAAATAATCTGATGAGTAGGAACGAGGAACTTATGGACTTTTATTAACCGGTTCGTTTATTTCAAAGAATTTCCTATGCTAAGAGCGAAACTTAATCGCAAAAAGCGCAATTATGGATTTGGCATGGGTGTTTATAGACAATAACGAAATGTATTTGCATGCTTACTGCAATCAAGAATAACCCAAAGCAATTGGATAATTTTCATTTTTTAATGGAGGAGTAAACTATGGCGTTCGAAGCAATTTTACTGATAAATCTCCACCACTTACTGTATTCATACGCATGTACGGTCCTGGTGCATTGTAAGTCGCTGTACTGATAGTGCGAGGAAGACTGCGGGACGCCATCCGTGTACCCATGTATTGATTACTGAACATTTGTGGGCTAAAGAGACATGGGGAAAAAATGGGACAGATTGTTTTCATTTGTGAGTGATTATCCACTTAACCAACTAAAAAGTAGTGGACCGTTGTATCCTGTTGACAGACATCTCCTCACTTTTCGAAACTCGCTTGGAAAATGACCTTGACAACAAAGTGAACTCGTTCTGGATAGAACCTGATCTTCGCGATTACTTTGCTTGCCACTGCGATTGACTACAGTCGTGATTAACTTACTAGAACGTCTAAGATCAGCAACTGCCGTCTGACCTAGCGGACAAGATGTAAATGAAGTTTGTGCTGTATTGTAACATGAGGACTCAGTATAGGTGAACTAACCATCTGTTGATCGAACCAGTACTCAAACATTAACTAGTCGGAAGTTTATTAACAACTTCTATAGGTGACACTCACAGAGACAGATTCAGTTGGGCTGGAGAAGTGAGCACGAGAACATTTTAACAACACTGAGATACACTATGGTGCACGAGAACTGAACCGTTGGGCGACGATCACTACTCGTTTGGTGTTCAAGAGTTATTCTTGCAATACGTCGAAAGGAGACAAACGTGGATGCTGCACAGAATTATTTAGGCCAGATTTACTGGAGATGTTTAATGCAAATGTAGAGTTGACGATCATTCACATTAATTGGAAATACAAATGCGACGTGAACCAACAAGTTAAAATGGTTGTACCAGGAGTGAAAGTAAATTGTACCTGTCATTTCGCTTTGTTTGACTGTACGCTAGATCTCAAACCAGTCTTTCACTGGGGACTTCTACTAGAAGCATACCTTTCCGAAACATTACGTGTTCTGGTACATTTGGTCTTCATTTAACACGATCATTATAACGACTGCAATTTCAGGTAGACTACTGCGAAGAAGATAACAGAATGTGGTTGCCATTCTTCTCCCATACAAACACCATAATCTATGAGCAGAACCTTTTCATTAACGATTTATAGTTGGAATGTACCATGGTTCGCTATCCAGGTTATTTCTAGCCCAATCTGCGGACACTCACGTGACTACTGTAAATTTCGTGCATATTGCACACGGTGTTTGCATGTTCGTCAAGCTTTTTCATGATCCAGCTAAACAATCTCTTTTGTATACTGCCTTCTTTAACGTCCCATTCACTGGGACTACAAAATGTAGTCAAGACAGCGCTTCTTGATAAAATCCATTAAGATATGTCACAAACTTGGCACTTGTTGGGTCAAGACTTGCAGTTATCACAATGGAATTAATCAGAGAGCAGTGAACAGGCCAAGATGCCGTAGGCTCCGAGTCGCAGTGTGTAAAGCAACTTCCGTAGGAGGGTTAAATCCATGCAATCGCATGAGTTTTTGATTGGGGTGATCAGAGTTGGTGGGAGTCAGCCCCGTAGTTAGGCGATACCCTATTCTGAAAAGTTTGCAGTCTAGAACAGCCAAATTATTCTCACAGACCTAAACTTGCTTGCCTAATTTTGTTTTACAATGGTGCCCTGGAGAAGTGCAAAAAGCCATAAGTTCGAATTTGTTGTTATCACTATTCTGCTGTAACAATTCAGGCCTCGTTGACTTGTAACAGCAGTTTCAATTCGACGAAGACGCAAGTAGTTGATCAAGCGCCATCTATTTGGATGAACGTGAGAAAACCACGTTTTAGAGTCGGTAGACGTTATGCTATTTGACAAACTATAGACTTCCTGCTCTGTATACGGATGAATCGTGACAAGAGTTAATACTGTCACAATACTTTATATCGGAACCCTCATGGTAGGTACTTCGTCATACTTAGGTGACAATGGAACGTACATTTACCTGAGTCCGACTCATTCGCGAAAATGATTCATATTGAACGCTCTAATGTATTATATCGAGTGTGGAACAGTGTTGTGTTTACCAAGTTTATTGTCCGCCATCAAATGAGTCCCCGACAAATAAAAACAACCCTTAGAACATGAAAACCGGTAGATACAAACATTTTGTGTTGACTCGTCAGTGCCAAATTTACAGTAGAATGAAACAGTTTTTTATATGGAGCAGTTAGGGAGGTGAGATGGATAATCAATCGGTGGGTTAGAAAATTGCAAAGAATGTTACATAGACAGAACCAAGAGGTGCTTGATCTCCAGAGTGAAGAAATATTTGTCTAGATGGATGAATAATCCTGTATAACCGAAGAACGGCAAGGTCGTTGAAACACACAAGCAACTAGTGTCCGCAGTCGCAAGACACCTACTGACCACTGGTCACGTCATCAATCTGGCTTATGCATTCAGAATCTTATTACGTCATCCCAATCCAAGATTCATGCAGTTTGCTGAGGCTGTCGCAGTCAATAACTGAAGCCAGCCTTGTTTGTTCAGAAAAAAATATTCGTGAGCTTTACTCTACACTTGACTTAATGACTTTGCCGAACTTGTCAATCAGCTATCCATCCCATCTCCCTAACTGTTCGATATAGAAAAAAACCTTCCTTATCATTATAACTTTGCAACAGACGAGTCAATACAAAACGCTTGTCTACCAATTTTCGTGTTCTAACGGTCTGTTCAAATTTCTGAAGCAAACGAACTGTTCTAAATAGAAGCATGTTTATTTTGACATCTAGATAATTGAAAAGTAGGAATCTAGCAGCCCTTCCAACTATCTTAGGGATGCACTCATACGACGGACAAAACGATAATATATTCCAAAATGTATTACCAACATGTACGAAGGATTCGATGCGTGAACTTTCGCCAAGTGTAAGCCACTTCGTTGATACATTGAAAAGGAAAACACTGTTTTTTTCTAGTCGAAGATTCACTTCGAAACTGTCGTTTCGCTTTTTTTCAACAGGGATGATGTTTTTATTCACTCGGGGCCGTAAAGTAGGCTTATGTTAGCGTAGTTGAAAGTTATGGGCATTCTTTAAAATGATCGTCGCCTAGAAGTATAAGTGCAAAAGCACGACTAACAGAGAACGAAGACCATGCGTTCGTCGTGTGTAATGTCGGCTAAGTTTACTATTTTATTCATCACCGCAATTAGCCCTGCATATCCTCCATTATTCTCAGCCGCTGTTATGGTGTCAACTTGGAACCGTCCTCTGAGCCACAGCCGACAAGACAGAGAGTGAGGCTGGTGCGCATGACGACTCATCAAACAATGGCAACAGAGAATGAGACTGGAGACCCCTGCATCATTTGTTGCAGGGTATATTCTTGGAACAGATCACATTGTTGACATTTTCAACTCGTTGGACCTGCTACTGTATTATCGAAACCCACGATTGCTCTCGTTTTCTGAGGCGATGCACTGTCTGACTCCAAGTATGCAAAAAGTGTTGACTCATGCCGTTTGGACTGATGTTAGGACTGATGACAACTGTTCGTCTCGTGTAAAAACCGAAGGTTGGCAATTTTTGTTGCTGCTACCCGCACGTTAAATAAAATCTACTTTGATGTGTTCACAACTAATAACAGTAAACGAAATGTTAACATCTCATGACATGTAACTTCTTTCGGTGTTGAATATGTGCAGAATAACACAAATAGCAATTCGTTTCATTCCACAGTTACCGTACACATGTTTACTAGTTCTCACGTTGCTGTACATCACACAGTGCATTGGAAATGCGACTAGACAGATAGGATGGGAACAGCACCGTGTATGACTTAGCGACAATTAAGCATAAACGACAAACAGTTCAATCTTCAGTAGCCTCATAGTCATGAAATTAATGTTGACCTGAGTTGGTCCTTCAGTATGGTTTAAGATAACACAAAGAACCAGTTAAAGTAGTATTAACAGCGATATCTAGAAACAGCTAAAATAATTGCAGTTAGACCGTGTCATCCAGAGTTATAAGAACAGAAAATGTGTACACAAACATTGAATCTATTGCGGTCTTAACCTGGCTCATCGTCATTTGTGGTGACGCAAAAATGAACGCAATTTCTAAATCCCATGTCAGTATCAGGTGGAAAACAAAGTTCGCTTGGCTACTCACTGTCAGAGCAACAATTTACCAGCATGACAGAAAGATTGGCCATTTCTTCTAATTTGGTTCGTATAGTCCGTAAACATTTTCACATATTTTAGGGATGCATGAGGATTTCATAAGAAAATCCCGAAAAAAAGTCTTGTCAACCTGTTTACTGATAATAGACTGAATGAGAATTTTCAGGTTATATTGCATAACACCTTCGCATTTTGCGTACAGTCAACATCAAGCCCGGCTGAGATAGGTTAATTTCTGGACAAGGCGATTTTTTCTTAGAATTCTCTGTATTTGCTGGGAAGAATGGACTCTCCATTTTTAGGAATTTGAAAGCCCACCAGAATTCTCGAATAGTCGAGAACTTGCGCTCGTCTCTGTCTGGTCCATTCAGTGGCCTAGGTCCAAGTCAATTGTTGTAAGCCACAATTTTGCTTTCGGGCTGAGCACCAAATAAAGCTCGTCTGGAGGCCGTTTTTTCCTTACTTGTTGGGGTTCTAAGTTGCGAGAGTTGGATTTCGATACTTGCGCCGTGATTTTCGTACCGTTTTGCGATATCGTTGCGTTCGTTCGTGATAGAGATACTGCTCGCGGTCTTTGCGTTTGTTCTTGCCTTTCTCTATCAGCGAGGTCGTAGCAACTGATTACATAGTAGATTTTCCTGGTATGCAACTGTCAGCTGATCCATACAGGTTTTTAATGTTTTTCAATAAGGAAATGTTTATCTTATTGGTTCCTGAACTTTACAGTCTTGTGTAAGTCTTCGAAATTACTATGACTATTCGTTAGACGATCTCAAACCGGAACAGGAGCTAAATCTGCCCAATTAAGAAATTGTCATGACATTCACGAAGAATGTGAAAGTCGGGAAACCATTTTTGCAAGGACTTGAGAGACTTCGTCTTGAATAAACTGAATTCCAAAATGAGAACAGATAAAAATTCCCAACTGCAGAACGTGAAGGCAACAATCAGGTGAGACGAAAGTAAAACCACCATTAACTATTAACTTTGGTTTGCCATTCACAGTGTTCAATTATACTGCTACTCATTAACTCACAAAGATTGAAACAGTCGAGACGTTGTACTACTAATAGTGTCAGGCGATCCATCGGATGTTCAAAAGGCGAAATGTTTGACCGTGAGTCAATTGCTAACGAGTTGAAACAGTATACTCAAATATTCAACCAAATATTGATGATGCCGGGTGGATAAGGATGGCTCTTCGAAACAGTCATTTCCTTTGAAAGAGGTCATGATTACAGTATGGCACTAGATAACGTGACATATTCGCGATTTTTGCAGCTAGCGGAACCAGTCACGGCTGATTCATCTTGCCATCCAACTGATATTAACGACTGAAAATGAAGAGCGTACCAGTCAATGCTAGACGGTAAATATGAACTTTCGAGGCCACAATTCAGAGGAATAAACTGAGCAGAAATTTCCCATCTATATAGTCTGCCAGACCATTCACCAACAGTTTTCAACCTGTTGAGCTTGTTAGAATTTTATCTGTGGAATGAAACAGTTCTAAACCAATTGATAGCAAATGGAAGTCCGGAAGACCGCAAACTGTTTGGCATTGACTGCTTTTATAAAAAGTGACAAGCGTAATGTTTGACATAAAATCTTTGAATTCGACATATCTTGGCTTGACCAATAATGTTGTCCGTTTTAGGAGTATCCTATTTTTAGTCACACCTAAAGGTTTAACAAGTTTCCGTGGTGCATTACAGCCGTCGTGCGTTTTTGTTCTGCACCGATTTTTTCACATAGTGCCTTTTGCTTAAGTACACCGGCACAATATTTCAAACATCTATACTAAAGTCGGTCGTCATGCTTTATTGTTTTTCCTCCTAACGTCCACCTACTCGTTTGAACTTTTCTACTGTGTATTATGACAAAATGTCATGAAGACAATTTATGACCGGCCTAGGGCACTAAAACGTGCATCTTCTGTTCTGGACAGTGTAAACGTTAAAGGAACGATATGGGGACAGAGTGTAAAAACATCATATTATTTACGAAATGTATGGGCAAGGCTATTGCCTACCCTACCAATGTCGACTGTCTCCTAAATGCGAGACCGGAATAATCAATAGTGCACATTCCTGTCCTGGACATTTTGGCTGCTTGCTTCACTCCCGGTCGCTCGCATGATAGTCGACTGTTCAATCGATCCTTCACACGATCAATCGGTGTGTTAATAAGGTTGTTGCCCGACAGAAAAAAAATATGTTGTGTAACTGCGCGATTCACTCTTTTGTTGCCGGTTAGCCTGGGATTGTTTTAGTATAGTGAGAATTTTATGGTTCCATCTGCACGAAATCACTTTAAGTTCATATGATATATCAATAAAACAGGTTTTACAGGTATGTGGTAGAACTAAAGAATGGTAGAAATATAGGGAAAACTTTGTCCAAAACTATAGAATACCACTAAGCAATCCTTGATTGAGTGAGCCAAGCTAATAGCACTGTGCATGCACTGATATAGCGTACTGTGAATTGTTAGGTAAGACTGATTTACACTTGTACTCTGGGATGGTTGAGTGAAGTGGCTACTGCTCATAAAATACTTGTTGCAAAACAGTGTTCATGATGTGGCTTTTTCCAACGGGTCTCGAATCAACCCTGTTCTTGCAGTTACAACTGTTCGATCTGTCCAGTTCTTGCTCACAGTCTAAGGGTGAGATACTGACTGAATCTACTCACAAAAATGGGGTATCGAAAATAAAACGTGTGAATTTTCTTTGAACAGGCTATATACTCATAGATCAACTATATTCTCAACTTGGGGAGAGAACCAATAGCTGTTATGTAGGTTTTATTGTCACTGTAAGCTTCTGTTTGATATTTTCCCAGATGAAAATAAATAAACCAGATTTCAGCCATATTTCTAGGATAGTCTTAAACGCTATGAAATGATGACACCTACGATCTACTGCTGTTCCACTTATGTATCAGTCTGAAATAAAAGTATGACTGACTGGAGGAATAAGCTTTATTGTAACGTATGATCTAACTGCATTCATAGTACCAGTGCTTTCCTCCCACTCGTTGTGTCCCAAGCTCAGTTCAGTTAACAGAAAGTGATATTTTAATATTTCACAGTAGTAAATATTTTGTCAGTATTGATGAAAAGATATCAAAATGATGTTGGAAAATATTCATCTTAAATTTCTGGTGGACAACGTTTTTATCTGAGTTAATTCATTTGAACTCTAACTGCATCAATCGGCTGATATGATCATTCTTGTCAAGTTTAAGCTACTGGAGATTGAATAAAATTAAACACGGTTCTTTCAAATGATCTTCTGCCGCTATAAAACGACAGAAAATATGGTGGACCAAGCAATTCACAGCAACCTATCTTCTGGGTATTGCCATCTATGGCGTTGTCGAGAAATGTATCCAAGTAGCAAGACAGCGTAGAAGAGATCCTTGAAGGCTGTTTAGCAAATTATGCACGGTTGATAGAAGGACTGAGGCAATGAAAAGCATATGCGGGTTTCCAGAATGACATTCGTCACACTCTGATCGAACACAACCAAGAGTCTGATTTTAAAAAACCTTGGCGCAGACAACTGTTTTTAGATTAGGTGGCTACAAAATGTGGTGGTTAGCGAATATACCTCACTGGAATTTATTGTGTTGAACACAGTACTGATCGGTTAGTTTCAGATTCATCCGCACCTTCAATGATCAATCTACCTTGATGTGTGCGGAAGGACTCACTTGTTAGTTTAGTACTACCGCGGTAACGGTGCTATTGACTGATCAACGAATAGCTTTGCTGTGTGTTTACGTTGTATGTTTAGTTTAACATTTGACCGCTGCTTTCCACTCTACAATATCATGTCCTGTAGTACGTAATTGACAATACGCATAAAAATGTGCTAGGTCATAAATCATGTGCGCAAAGGTTTTTGACTACCCCACTAAAACTTGTTCCGGGAAAAATTTATTTGAGAGGTTTAGAATACCATCATATCAGTTTTCCTTTCGTGTATCATTTGAACTCTTGTGGATGTGCTTTCACCACTATTCCGTAAGCAAAGTAAAAACTAATCACCAAGTTTATATTGAATTTATCTTTTGGTGATTAGTTGACTGACGTGGAAGGCACCAGACAACCAGTGCACTCAACCACATTCTCCTATCGAAGCCCCATTACCTCAGCCATAAAATGGCTCAACGGACTCTCAAGTCTCGCTAGTGGCATCAGATACATTTTAATTAAAACTGGTAAATCGAATGTGAGCCGCAATCTTATGGCCGGAAGCTTTCACGGAGATGAGTGTGAAACCAACCAATTATCGGTTACTATCACGTTCCGCTTTCATCATGAATGGACACTCTTCATTAAAGACAAAGCTGTCCCCCGGGCAGCATTTTTGAAGCATTACTGCTCTACCTACATGGAAGGTCTCCCGCATCTATCGGACAAACTCGACGGGGTTTTTCTTTGACCAGTGTCAGACTAGCTCAAACTCTGTCTATGCGAAAATCCACCACAACTGTCATTAGGAATCTGCGGTGTATAAACTAACTTCACAAAGCAGGCGTTATTTGGTTGGAAGTAAACACAGACACCTTGGCAAAAAGCAGAACGTCAATGTTCTAGAATTGAACATAACCTAATTACGCGGCGAATATATAGCCTCGAAAAATCCATTTTTACAGATCGCCATTGCAAGCTAAAATGTGTACTGCACCTGACGAAAGTAACTTGTACGTGTCTAATTCAGTCGACCTCAATAGGGTAAATAATTCAGCGTGGTTTTTTTTAGCAACTTAAGAGTACGGTACACCGGTCCCCATAGACTTGATGATGCTCATGTGCGGGTATTGTTTTGTCTCTTTGATTTGGCAAAATCCAAGAAAACCCAAATACTGCCAAACATTTGTAAACAACACCCTTCTGTGGTGACTTCTTGAAAACTGTATTGTTTCAGTCACAGCTTGCTTCATAACACTGGTAAAAATATTGATTAATTCTGCAGGTGTTATAGTTAAGGCGGCTCTAATTGTCTTGTTGTTCAACTGATAAGTGATTATCTTATCAGTTCACATAAATAATCTCAGTGTTTCCATGCACGTGTAGGTAGGTTACACGTATGCATGTGGATAAGTTTTGCGTTGATATAGCTTTACGTTTGTTTTCCATAAATTTGTTTGACCGTTAAGTAAACACCGTCATTAAATTATGTACTTGATGAGATTCAACAAAATTTTCCAGGCATTAACTTGCCGTCAACTCTTGTTTTTAGATGTTTAAAATTTAAATTGTTACACTCACAGTTTCCCGCTCACATTGATTAGATTCTGTAGGATTAAAATATGTTTCCCAAAGGGGGAACAGCTCCACTGGGAAACACTACTCCTGTACTTTCCTGAAGCTGCCTCTCATCGGAGGGGTATTAAGAAAGCATGCGAACGCTAAGCGAAAACTTTCAGCATATCACAGATAGAAGTCGTCAGAAAAAACAGTTACAAACTCGCGAGTTATTATGTACACAGTTTTGACGTTACTGTCTCATTTAACATCCAATGAGTTCACATTCACGACGGTGAGCCCAACTTACTACACTATACCATCGTCTATTTTTTTCCGAAAATGAAAAATGCATTTGGAGATATGTTACGGTGATTCAAAGTCGGCGCATCTGTCAGCCACTGACAGAGTCCATCTTGACCAATAGAAAATCGAAATCAAGTTACTCATCCAGGGAACCATACTATAAAGGGTGTGAAAAATTAAATTTTTGTAAATCGATATATTTTCTTTTCACGGATTATGGTGGAAGACGACTTTCCAACGTCAGTCTTTTGACTGTTGTCTCACTAGGTGCACTGAATGGTGTAGCGCAGTATACTTATACGAAAAGAGTGTACCTTGACACGGTATCTGATGAATTTGATGAATGACTACAGCCAACTAATCATTCAAACAGGTTAACCCAGTGGAGTGATATTTAACTGGTTACAGTTCTCTGATACTTCGCGATAATTTATATGTCAGAAAACTAAACATATTCTATTTCATTACCAGTTACTTGACATTCATCGGTACAGGCAGTTGCTTCTAAGAGGTCGGCGTATTTTCTAGGTATATTGGCTTACAAATGACCACCACGGTTCCCAATACTGCAATCATATAGCACCAACAAATGCCAATTACTGGCAGAATTGCCATATACGCTATTGATCACTCTATCTATGGCACTACCTCCAGCATAGCACTTAGAAACCCTACCATTTATTTACAAAGGTTCTTTTTGTTAAAAATCTTATAAGCGACAGACAACCGTTTCCATACCAACCCGGATATTCATTAGTGGATGAGGAACAATAACACTGATCATTACTGACAAGCGAAAGTGGTTGAGCGTTCATATATGATAATTCGGTCGTGTCTAACGTGAGGTCAATGGCGCAGTGGTAAACACAGTTTTCTCATGAACAGCATGTCCGTGGTTCAAGCCCCGGCAGTGGCGATGATATGCACTACTGACGAGCGCTAATGAGAGCGAAACTCGAGTCTAGTGCTTCTTTTCGAAAGGGGCCGACTGGAAAGTCTATGGGGATGCGACAGCTGCGATCAATTGTGGGTGATGTTCAACTTGAAACACCAGAAAAATTGAGTGGAATGCAACACAATCCAATTGAGTGCATGGTACTTCAGTAGTGTAAAGCTTACAGCGTGAGTACTGGTTTCATTTGTTAGAGGATCGATTATCCAGTAGAAGGTGTTGGAAAACGTCAGGCCTATTTTGCAGCTGCTAGCTTCATCCAATTATCGACATACGGCAGAGCAAACGCTGCTGCTTGCAAATTTTATGTCCGCCATTTAACTATGTCACAGTAAGTCCATTCTAGTGTTTATGGTTAAATAAAATACAGGTGAATCGGATGATTGGTTATACGGTCAGCATTTTACAACAATATGCATAACACTGGCGGATAACGAACACTTATTTCAGAAGAAATTCATCCCACGAAGGAGACTCCAATAAATTTCGAGACAGGATGTTCTAGTGTCTCACTGTATTAACATAACTAATGGAACCAGTTACCATCTCTTTCACATATATGCCATCCATAACTTGGAAATCACCAAATCCTGATTCCCGTTAAATGAGTGCAGTAGTATGAGCTATAACCATCCACACACCCACCACCGTTAGCAATAATGAGTGATTTTAGGGTAGCGTGAAGTGTATAAGGAACGAACTACGCGACTAGTGCATGGAAGTGAAGATGTCACACATTACCTAATGGATGGACCGCACAAATTTACAAGTACACTTATTACGAACTAATCATCCAACCACGAAGGTTGGATGTTAGGTAATCGTAGAGTTTACCTCAGCGACTTTCCACTCACCGCAGTTGTTACTCGAAGAGCTTAAAAACACGAAGTAAGAGTTGACGGCTGTAAAATAGGAAGATGGTTGGTAAAGACTGTCACCGGCACGTAGCAGGAACACGGGAACACGGCTAGTTTATGCGCTACCCAGACGGGTTCACTTCATTTGAGAGCGAAAAGGAATCATACAACGTTCTAAGCTCACTTGAGATTGGTCACCTACCAGCAGACGGGAGAAGGATGTTCAAAATTTTTATAACAGAATCGACTTGTTAAGCTTCGTGAGCAGACCGCTAAATCGGCTAGTTATCAAGGTGTTAAAGTTATATGTACTTAAGCTGCAATGTAGTTTCTATTCCACTCACAATACAACGTCAACAGGGCATTTCTAATCCTCAGACTGAAAAAGGTATCGCAAACCCAATACGTTTTTGTATGATTTTTCTATGAACTTTAGTGAGGTGCCCATTACGTGAAGTGTTGTAGATAGTGCTTAGTAAATTAGACTGGTGATTTCAATGTATAGGTGAATGTAGTCATTGGCCTCGCCGTATGTATTCCACTCCGATACATTGTCATCGTCATGCAGCATGCTTGTGCCTTCACACCAACACCAGTTTGTTAATGTTTAACATCACTATTAGTAGTTTCTCTTCAGCACCAAAATAACGACGTTAAGTTTCTTACAAAGTGGATGATGGTGCGCTGAATAAGAGACGTCGCAGTGCTAACAGCTTATTATATCAGTCCATAATCCGCATGTTGCTGTTTGCAAATGACCCCGCGCTAAGTGAATAAAATAATTGGGAACTGTGGCAAATAAAACGGTTACTAGTTTGTCCACAGTTTTAGAGGTTGACGAATATTTAAGAAAAAGCTAAAACAGCAGAGCAATAGAATTTGGAATCAGCGTACTGTAACTAAGTTTGTAATAGTTTAGCTGAAAATAACGACGAAAGAGAAACGAGAAGCCCATTACATGACAAAAGTAAACTGGTCTTATTTATTAGTGATAGTTTTTAAGAAAGCCATATTTTTAACAAACGAGATGTAGTTCGTGTCGTAGAATTGCGTGGTCATCCGCAGATGAAGCCTTGCGAATAGTGCCTGATAATGACTACCACTCTCCACTCATAGTTAGATGTGGTACCAGAGTAAAAAGTGTTTCCACTGCACGCCCTAAAAGCTTAGACGTTAACGGTGTACGTGTATGTGAAAAGAATGTCATGCGGATCCATTTGGAACATTACTTCATCTCGATGACTGCAGACGGGAATTCGGTTCTGGTATTTACTTCAAAAAAAAACCCAAAATAGCCATGGCAACCACATACGTAGCTTCAAAAAAGTACTAGGCAACTAGATGGTTACGTCTGGTTAGTAACAATGAATTTCTTTTGCTACATGGCCTATTGATTTTAATTTACTGGCACAAACAAAATATTGATTTTTACAACGCAATTATTCTGCTGTTAGCTTTGCGTATGTGGTTTCCATACGCACGCAAATGGCCCAGGGAAAAGCAGACAGTTCTGTGCATAATTTCCGCACATTCTTGTGTTTTATGCCGACCGGCTTCCCAATTCCACTGTGATCCACCTGTAGTGTTTCGCTTACTTTCAGACGTTTCACTAATTAAAACTTTTCAGCAACAGTACTTTAGCTCAGAGTTGCGCATTTTACTCTCTCATTTCAAACTGAGGCTTGGATATTCCACGTGAATTTTGATTTACACAGCACGACTCGTTGTCCGGTAGGATCATGACGCTCTTGTGTTTTGTCGTTCACTCTACTACGTGTGCTATTTTTGTGCACGATAGGCTGTAACTAAAAGCTGCTTAGCTATTTCGTTATGGCTAATGACAACAGTATGGATTCTCGGTTGCTAATCTGTTGACTTAGACTCATATTGGGCAAACTGAGCTCCCAAATCGAAATGTGTGCAGCACTTAGGTGTATGACAATTGATGAGAGATTATTCAGGATAAAACTTTGTGACGAACACAAAAACGTTTCACACTATGCGCTCTAAAGTATATTCAAATGGTTTGCAGAACTAACTTGTACAGAAGTATTACAGTGTTGTACATGTTAAAAACTGACGTTTGGTATCCTAACTAAACAGCTAGTGAATAACAGACAGCGAGTTGTCAAATTTTTGAAGGTGCTTTTTGGTACAGTATTAAACGGCCAATTAACGAGGGCTATGCTCACCAGA
The DNA here is from genome assembly GCA_014338405.1 of Paragonimus skrjabini miyazakii. Classification (NCBI taxonomy): domain Eukaryota; kingdom Metazoa; phylum Platyhelminthes; class Trematoda; order Plagiorchiida; family Troglotrematidae; genus Paragonimus; species Paragonimus skrjabini miyazakii. The sequence goes on along the minus strand of JTDE01020801.1, from coordinate 68,720 downwards.
TATAATAGAAATCGTATAGAAAATTTTGTTTTTACAAGTACATATCAAACAAATTTATATAATCTTTAAACGACTACCAGCTGACTCACCGTTTTACACCTAATCGAAGATAATTTGCTTTTAACGCCGCCAACGATTCTGCTTCCTGACTGGTGATTTCACAATCCCAGTGACCTTCGATTTCTAATATTTGGTCTCCGACTTCTAAAAAACCGTGAGCAGGTGACCAAGGAAAGACCTGTGAAAAACAAGAGGTTTGTAAAGGAATTCTCACGATCAATAAACGCTTTGCGTGCTTCCTGCGAATAAGTCGGGCATAGAAAAAGGATGTGGCGTAAAATATTATTCGGTAGTTGATTTTTTTTTGGGTTATTCATACCGATCCAAATTTCTAGTTATCACTGGAAATGGGTACTGTCTAAGCCACATCTAAATAACAAGATGGACACTGGGGGTTTTGTATAAAGTCATCGGTATAACTGAGTAAGATACTTAATTCTGGTGTCGCAACTCTTGTTCTCGTATGCCTAAATTGCTCACCAGTGTAGTGTTTGGCCTGCATACCAGCAATGATTCATCCCAGAGCTGGAAGAACTGGACGTGATTTCACAAACCAGTTTATTTCAGCCAACTAATAATTTTATGTGGAGAACTACATTTTTTATAGGTTTTTGTTAAAACATCTTGAGAATTCCCGTATCATCTCGAAAAGTCATACCAAGCCGTCATTATGAAGCGTTACAGCTACTATTGAAAGTTTCATAGGCAAAGCTGAGTGTTCATCTTGACTTAAAATGTCATCTCATTCTTCAATATTTCTGAAAAACAGTTGGAAGTTAGCTGTCTGCAGACGGACCAGGTGAGTCAGTTAACAGTCAAGGGGACTGAAGTTAGTAAACGGATAATTTCTCTTAGTTTTTTGTTTATTGATCAAAATTCCTCGAAAGCGCATAGTGGAGTTCATGAGTCTTACTACATCTCACGTGTGCGCATTCATATATACGTATACGCATATATATATATATATACATCTATTTTGTTCACCCGAAAATCTTTGACCTTTCTTGTGTACGGCAGAAAACGAACAGATCCAAGTTGTCTGCAGTACAGTTTTGACTTGGTTCCGCAATTCCCCTCATCTTCTCTTCTTCTTGAAATATTGTTGCAGGTAACGCACTTGCTTTGCGTGGTTGTCAGTATAACGTCTTACACCGTTCTTTACTATTTAACACCTTTAACACCAGATATAGATAGAAACGACATTTCATAAGACCTGACGCCCTCAGGGGTGAACACTAATCCGCCAAAATTTATGCCGTATTTCTTTCAGATATTCACCGAAATACATTGAGTAAAACAAGGCGATAAACCAGATATCCCAGATATCAAAATCAGATAGGATCAAAATGCCACAGCATCCAACAGCTTCGACTGAAAGATCGTTTATGGGAGACGAATTACACACTAGTGATGAACAAGCAAGTATTCAAAAGATTGGGAAGGATGATAATGAATTAGGTTCCAAAATGGTTGATGTGTGTACCACTCAAGCAATCAGTAACTGGTTATTCCCACGACTAATACATTAATAGCTAAATCGAAAAATATCTGAGTCACGGTCAAACTGCTGGTCAAAAGCAGAGTGGGTAAAGTGTACGTGGGTAGATAAGTGGGCGAGATACTATTAGATCGGACTTTCACATGTGTGAACATAAAATGTCAACACATTAAGCCTAAAACTAGGATGTGACTTGCTTTACGTGTTGCGTTCAGTGATGTTTCTCTGAAAGACGCCTCGTTTCCATTTTCTAACTTTTACCGTACATTGACGGACTCAAGGTTTACACTGTAACTCAAATACACTAATGACCATGTACCTTATCCTTCCAGTGACCAAACATTTTGACACAAATTACCAGTAAAGTGAACAGTAGACAAAGTTGATGAGTCGTTTATGTAAAAATGCCCTATTAAAGCTGGTCACTTGTACATGTACTTTCCACTAAAAAGGAATTCGTACTATGGACTCTGTTCAGATGAGCGTTCAGGTTGAAAATTGCGACATTATATTCGATTTAGGTGCCACCATATTGTTGTATCTCAACGATCAGTTACATTATTCAATCATCTAAGGAAAAGAGAAGGTGCGCGATAACTCTGGTTGCCGATAAGTAGTACGGGATTATGGCTTTTATACAGACTGAACATCACAAACAATTGAGTGTAACTGTCGCATTCCCAGAAAATTTCCAGTAGGCCCCTTTCAAAAAGAAGCACCAGACTCGAACTTTGCTTTGATTAGAGCTCGTCAGTAGTGCATATAGTTGAGCGTTCACATATGATAATTCGGTCGTGCCTAATGTGAAGTCAGTGGCGCAGTGGTAAACACGGTTACCTCATGAACAGCGTGGGCGGGATTCTAGTCCCGGCAGTAGCAAGGATATGCACAACTGACGAGCTCTAAGGAGTGCGAAACTCGAATTTAGTGATTGTTTTCAAAAGCGGTCAACTGAAAATTCTATTAGAATGCGACTAACCTGGTTGCATTCAATTCCAGCATGTTAGTTCCCGTGTTTTCAAGGAGGGTGGCAATCTGCTTGTTGTAGACGATCAATGGCTCAGAATAACGAAATGCCCCAAATAGTTCAGAATTACCTTCTAAATTTTAGACCCTTTTGACAAAGTTGGAACAGTATGAACTGATTTCATTTAATGTATGAGATTTTGTCCAAACAATTTTGTGATTTTGTTTCGGTGTGCTGCACCAACCTGTTTTCGCTAATCAAGACAGTTTCTCTAAAAGTTCTTCTAAAAGACTCCAGTATATTTCGAAAGTCTATGAGTGCACTCAGTGTTACCATGATGTTTTAAGCAGTTTAGTCATTTTCGGCCGCTCAATTTCTCATCGGATATTTTGTGTACCTTTATCTGTGGACGCTGTTCATTCACCGGTTTTTGCTTTATCCTGCTGTGTTGTCATGTGTTCCTTGAAAAGAATATGTTCCATTTCTCTAACAACCAAATACAGACATTTCATTGTTCAATACTTGACTAGATTGTAGTCAGTTTTTTTCTAACTGGAAAACTGTGATCTTGTTAATAACCTCCACCCATCCTTTACTAACTTGACGCAATACAGACGTGATACAATACATTCATTCAAACAGTTTCTGAAAAGTAGACCATAAAATCAACCTTTGCGAATTTAGTTTGACTTCCCGATGAAGACGGCTTTTTCTTGGCCTGATCTGAGCCAAGTACGAACACGAGAACACGTGAAGCTAAGTGAAAACATTATTGGTGAGAAGTTGTTAGTATGGCCATCATAAACATCTCAGTAACTGTGATTCAGTGTTATGCCAAAGGGCGATTACAATCAGCGTGGATTATTATCACATGTTTCGAACGGGAATATTGTCCTATTTATTGGCTTCAATCAACGAATTGGTGAAGACCATAGCAATCAATTAGTTGTCTGATAATCTTACAATTACTTCCACATTACTCAAAGTGAGATACGACAGTCATTCGTCGGTTGGAGGAAGACGAGTCTTAAACAGAATGAATTGTACAATCTTGTAAGCCAAACAACCAATCAGGAAGATGGAGCATTTGGGGGTACAAATCAACGGACTGCGGCATCGTCTAAATGACTAATCCACCTGATTCAAGTTTCATGAGAATGTGACATTTTATAGCACCGATAGTTCTGGCATTGATAGATAGCTTGCGAACGCAACATAGTAAAATCCGAAATACTTTACTGGTAGATGAAGTTTTTTCCTCGAGTTGATTTTAGCAAGATTATAAGCATACCTTGTTGATTTTAGACCGGAATTGAGAAAACCCTTTTCCTTCCGCTCTTTTGTCTCACCTTTAGTCCAATTAGCAGAAAGCGATATTTCTGCATTTCACAGTAATAAATCAATTGTCATTTTTGATGAAAAGATGGCAAAGTGTTGTTGAAAAATGTTCATCTTATATTTATGGTGGACAACGTTGTTACCCGAGTTAATGCATCTGGACCGTAATTGCATCAATCGGCTGAAATGATCATTTCTGTCACGTTAAAGCTACTGGAGATCGGATAAAATTAAATACGTGTCTTTCAAACGATCATCTGCTGCTATAAAACGACAGAAAATATTGTGGACCAAGCAATCCACAGCAACCTATCTTCTGGGTATTGCCATCTATGGCGTTATCGAGAAATGTATCCAAGTAGCCAGATATAGTATAAGAGATCCTGAAAAGTCGTTTAACAAATTTTACGCAGTTGGCAGGAGAACTGAGGGAACCTGAAGCATATGAGGGTTTCCGGAACAACGCTCGTCACACTCTGAGCTATCATAATCAAGTGACTACTCTTAATCGGCGTTGACGAAAGCAGATGTTGTTGAATTAGGCGGCTATAAAACGTGGTGGTGATCGAAAATATCTCATTGGCATTCATTCTGTTAAATACTGTACTATTTGGTTGCTTTCAGATCCATTCGGGCATCCAATGATCAGTCCGTCTGCCTCCTGAAGCAATCCTAGCAGTGACCGGAACTGAGAAATCCACGTGCCACAGTAAACTTACAGTTACCCAATGATGCCCAGTGAAACGCACTTTGAAAGAGGAAATTGGAAAGAAGCGCAGTATGGCTTACCTTTGATTCACCTGGGAAAGCTCAGTTTGAGAAATATAACAGGTCAATATTTTATTTACACATTACAAAGTGCAAAAGCCGTTAAAGGTGTAAACCAACAAGGTAAACAGGTAACTAAATATGAATAACTCTCTGATCTGAAATAATAATGTGAACATCGGGCTGTAAGTTCAGAAGAAGTCAAACTCGACGGTACGTGACGATTAATGGGAGCTAGTCATGATGTGTTTTGGATCCCAATTCGTCGCGCTACTGAAACGACACCGCAGTATCGTACACTCCCACTAATTAGTTTGAGATCTTTAATTTTTGCAACTACCATAGTTTCACGTAGTAACAAGCCTAGTTTCACAGTTTAAATGAAACTCGACGTAGGTCGCCACTCTGGCAGCTGAAAGTATTCTAAAGCGACTGTTTTAGTCAATTTCATACAAAGCACGAGTTTTAATGAATTATTTCTCAGAGGATGAGACAGAAATGGTCACATGCACGGTGAATATGGGCTTATCTGAGTGATGCTTGTCAACAACAAGTTGTTCACGTCGTTAGCAAGCCTCCGCGTCAGGTAGAATTATCTAAGGGATTATCCTTTAGGAGAGAGACAGCTTGCTATGATGTTTTTCCGTACTGATTACATTTTAAGCGTAGATCATGAATGTATACATTCGAAGTGTGATGGTATGAACATTTAGTTTTGCTCTTGTAAATGTAATGTTCAACGTTTTTTAAAGACGGTTTTTGTCAGGAGCTTGGTGTACGACAGAAACCAGAACCAGCTTTTCACTGTATGTGCTTGAAGTACCGGGAATAAATAACACATAATAAAAGTTAGTACAAAATGTAGTAGACTGGCAGAATCAACGAAAAATATTGTTTTAGGTTGGCAGTTATTTCATGAATAGAATAAATGTGTGTTTATAAATCGGGCCCAGTAGGTAATAATAACAGACTCGTAGAATCCAATTAATTGCTGTATACAGAATTGATGAGATAAAACATTTTTAACGACCTTAATTTAAATGACTGGCTGAATTAAGCAAAAAACTCGGATGAAATTTATCTCAAAATCTTATGAACAAAAACACTTTGACAAAGTGCTTACTAGATATTTTCTACGAGGTTAAAAATAATTTGAACTTCTTGCAAAAGCTAGAAGAACAATAGAAAATACAGCCAGACAACAGCAGATTTTCTGCAAGACTAGGAGAACTCATATGTAAGTTGGACAGACAATTAGGAACACAATTAAATGAAAGTAAAAACCTTTTTACTGGATACAGCCACGTCGTACTATGATTCAGTGGAAAGCATTATAAGTACGTTGTTCAGAGCAAAAGAGTGACATTCATTAAACGGTAGTGACGGTAATTGCCTTCAGTAAATTAAAACAATACACCACCGGATGAGGATGTAAAAAACGCTTACCAAAAGGCGTTGGTGAAGAAGTTACCCAGTTCGAGTCAAATGAAAGATCCTAATGAACACTGGGAACAAATCGCCGATGTTATGAAGGCATGCGGCGAACAGGCATGTTCCGATGGGGCTGTTCAGTTGCGACAGCACTGGATTTCTGTCACGTCGATAAACCTTATGAACAAGCGTCGCTCGATTCCACTTGGTTCAGAATATTAAAACCGTCGAGAACTTAAACGCAAGCTGACTAAAAGCTAGCACAAAGACCGTGAGCAATACTTGGTTGAAAGAGATGGAAAAAGCCCTTTTATCTGGGAATAGCAGAAGGCTTTCTTCCATGATCCGTGGTTGTACTGGCCGTCAAGTCGGTGTAAGTGAGACCATATGTGAAAAAGATGGGTGATTTATTACCGGTCAATCGCGCCGACTTGACAGGTGGGCTGAACATTTTGAAGAACAGTCCAGCTGGCCTCAACCAGATCATGTGGACGACGGGACCCGAATGGTCAATTATTGCACTCCAGACGGCCCTCCGTCGGAAGCAGAAGTGGTCCTGGAGCTTAAGTTATTGAAGCGTAATAAGGCTCCTGGTCCAGACCTCCTCTCTCCTTCTCTTTTCAAGGATGGTGGGGAGAGGTTGGTATCAGAACTGACAAAATTCCGCCAGACGATCTGGGAGACTGAAGAGGTGCCCCGTGATTGGTGCCTATCAGCAGTCATTCCCGTTTTCAAAAAGGGGGCCCGAAGTCTATGTGACAATCATGGAGGCATCAGTTTGGTGTCTATTGCGTCCAAGTTACTCACTGGTCTCATTGTACGTCGGCTCACTAAGCCCAGAGAAAATCAAATTCGCGAAGAACAGGCAGGATTCCGATCCGGTCGGGGGTGCGTTGATCATATTTTTACCTTGCGACGGACCTTGGAACATCGGCACTGTTACAGACAGCCGACAGTCGTGGTCTTTTTGGACCTGAAGGCTGCCTTCGATTCAGTTGCTCGTAACGTTCTCTGAAGCTGTCTTCTCCGCAAAGGAGTACCAGAGAAATACGTGAATCTACTGAGATCACTGTATGCTCACTCTGCAAGCAGGGTGAGAGTTTATGGACAACTGTCTCGGGCGTTCATCACTTCTAGTGGTGTTCGTCAGGGGTGTCAGATTTCCCCCTTCCTGTTCAATTTTGTCATAGACGACATTCTGGAGAGTGCGCTTCGGGAATACAGTGGGCTTGGTGTTGAGCTTCTTTCTGGCGCTAGATTGACCGATCTGGAGTATGCGGACGATATTGTCTTACTTAGCCCCTCTGCCGAAAACATGCAGACCATGCTGGACAGGTTGAGCGACCGGGCTGGATTGTATGGAATGCGTTTTGCACCTTCAAAGTGCAAAGTGTTGCTTCAAGACTGGGGCACTTCGACTCCTATTTTCTTCATTGCTTGAGACTGTGGACAGTTTCACATACTTGGGTAGCACTATCTCGTCAGCCTGTAAAATTGCTGATGAGATATCAGCGAGGATAGCAAAGGCACGAGTTGCCTTTGCCAAACTGCGTCATCTGTGGCGTCGAAAAGACGTCCGGTTGTCGCTGAAAGGAAGGGTATATAATGCCTGTGTACGTTCCATTTTGCTTTATGGTTCGGAAACGTGGCCTGTTCACAAGGAAGACATCAACAGGCTTGCTGTCTTTGACCACCGTTGTCTCCGCGAATTGGCCCATATTAAGTGGACTGATCGCGTGAGCAACGTGGCAGTTCGCCGGCGCGTATTCCGGAACGGTCGGGATGCGCGATCAGTTGGTCAGCTAATTACGTTGCACAGCTTGCGATGGTTAGGTCACGTACTCCGTATGTCATCTGATCGTTTACCGTACCGGGCATTATATGCTGAGGCCACCAACAGTTGGGTCAAACCACGTGGTGGTCAAGCAACAACGTGGTCACGAACTATGAAGACCTTGACTGCTTCATTGAGCAAAGTGGGTAGGTGTCGCCTGCCTGGCTGGGGTCCTCGTGATCACTCAAACCGCTGGTTAGAGACGCTATCCGAGATGGCGATGTGTCGCAGTCAATGGCGGACCTGTATCCATGCCATTTCTAATTTTTCCTGTTAGTCTTCTCTAATTAATTTTCAGCCTCCTCAGTAACGTTTTCTTCTAGGATATTCTACGTCACTGTTGAGGTGAGCGGCGGCCCGAGCTACAGTACCTTTTGGTCAGGCTCATGGCTGTTTTGATGATGATGATGATGATGATGATGATGATGATGATGATGTGAGTGAGTTTAACCGCACACAACGGGGGTGAAACCAGTTGATAACTTGTGACTTACCCACATAAAAATCCGAAGGAGAAGGTCGGTGAGGGTTAGGGCCACTAGTTATCCACATTACGGACATCCGTTTGAACGTGATATTTATAAATTCTGGGGTCAACTTTATTTTCAAAGTAAAAAGTGTCATTCATTTACAAAGGTCATCCGGATGAAATCTGCTGTAGACTTTATTCCTGAGCCACTGAACCGTTACTGGAATATTGTAAAATTCATCCGTTGCACACTTTTGCTTGTACTTAAGAGAAAATTTAACTTCTGAAGCGGAAGTGCTTCTCACTTTCTGCGAAGCGATTTATACCGGTTGAATTATATATAATGTGTATGGAATGCGCTTGTGATCACAGTAGTTCGCTGAACAAAGTGTGGAAGCTTATTCTGTTGGGGTGTTCAGGTATTAAATTTCGAGACCATCTAAGATATATATAATAAATTGGTTGAACAAGTAGTATCTTAGTGATTAAACTCGTAACGAAAGTCTACATAGAAGTCTTCCAATGGCAAGACACAATCTTCTCCTCTATGTATGATAAATATATCTTCGAGGTAAAAGTAACTGCTTAGCGAAATTACCCTGTGAACATGAGTCTTGGATAGCCACAAATATGAGGTTTTCACGACCCCCCACAATGTAACAGATAAAGTCTTATACTGAAACTGAACGAAGGGGAAGTGAAAGAAACATATGCCTCAGTGAGGCGAACGGGAGACGGTCATGGCGGTTAGTCGTAATGAACAAGCGGCTCCAAAAATAATCTTACCAAGATGTCAAATCATAGATATACTTTTAATGTAGAGGTAGTTGGGTATGACCCACTGATCCTAACCAACTTGCAATGCGTTCATTAAGACACCTTTGTGGCTCTTCAAATTGTGCCGGTGAAAACCCTGTTGTCCTGTTTGCACACTTAGAAACCAAAAATGGTCTGCTTTATGACTTAAAACCCATGAGCTTTTGAAAAGCAGCTACAGCTTGTGACGTTTTTTGTCTACTAACGAGATCCGCTCTGATTACTGTCTCAAATGCCAGCCATTGTTTGCAATGAGAAATAGTCTGCTTCCCACATCTCTCCTACGTTACTTATCATAGTGTTGTTCATAGAATCACCAAAATTTTGATCGTGAATCACTTGAATCTATTCATTCGAAATATATTTCGTGGCTTGGTATCTTACTTATTCATTCGATGTGGTGTGCACCAGTAACAGTCCATCGCAGTAAGAGCTAAAATTACCATAGTCAGGAGTATATCTACTAAATCTTAGAACATAAAGCATGTTACATGACAATGTTTTATGTGGCTACACATCTAACTGTTATCTTGGTGATCAGAAAAGATTAGAGGATAGCAAACAATGAACCTCAAATGCTGTAATTTCGAGGGAAAGGCTGTAGTGTGGGAAACAGTTGTATGCAAGCAAGTAGTGATAAACACTATCTGAGGTCCTTTCCTGTAAGAGTGAAATTGCACAAGAAATTGCACGTTTTTGCCCAATTATATTGAGTTGTCTTATTTCGCATCATTAGGAAGAAGTATTTTACCGTGGATTTGATAAATGTATTAACTGGCGATCTACACATTCAAATGGCATCAGGTAACTCCAGCTAATCTTGCCAAATGTAGGTGGAGTGAAATGAAAACGTCTTGAGGTGATTTAGGCAAACAGTAGTTTTTCTACAATAATGGTCTGAAGCTGATTTATGCGCACAACCACAAACAAACTGTCATTGGTTGGAAGTGCCGATCGACCGCCTTGTACGTGCATTCCGTATGTTAATCGGTCACATCAATCCCTATGTTATTGTCTGGATTGGATGATCGATGCACACTGAAGATTAGACTGCGAACCAATCGAACATCTCCAGACGTACTGACTAACAATGACAATCAGGAAAATCTGGAGTGAACCAAATTGAAAGCATGCTGGAGAAGAAATGTTAATTTTATTATTGTGAAGTCATGTTCTTTCCAAACAAATATTATTTTGTAAATTAACTTCAAACTGAGCATGTTTATTTGGACTGGTTATAGAGCATACGTTTGCGTCGACTTCATCCAAGGCGATCTAACAATATGAATGCTACTCAAAAGTAGATGTGTCTAAAAAATTAAACAGGATTACTAGTGAAAACAGAAGATTCCGGTTACAAAATAAACTTTGGAACTTACTCACAAATGACAGCAGTTCTTTCGCTCACATAGACTGTTCAGTCAGTCCGTTTGGAAAATAAGCCCTGTACTTGAGTTTCACTGTTGTTAGAGGTTTTCAGTAAAACTCATCCTCGCCACGGCCGAGATTAAAACTCCGGCCACGATTTCATGAAACAACTGTTCTGACTAGTATGCCAATGACCTCACACTAGGTATTTTTGACTTACCGTATGAAAACACAGTCAAATTTGCCAGCTCGATAGCCCGGAGAAGAGACACAATAACAGTTCTGGTAACCGCAATCGATAACCTCGTGATAACGTGGTCTGTATTCTAATCCTGGCCGTGGCAAAACATGTGCATCAATGACGAGTTCTAACAAGAACAAAGTTTGAGTCTACTACTTCTTTTTGAAGCGAGCTAGCCGAAAGGTATATGAGAAGGCAATAACTTGTAACTGTTCGAACTCCACTACCAATCATCAGTACTCGATTCACCGCTCAATAATTTAATGATTTCTAAGGGTACAACCTGGACAGAAGTCTTAATCATAGAGTCATCGATTCGAGCCATCGAAACAGGGGATAAGGCAGTATAAAAATTACTCGTGGACACATGTACCTGATACTTACCATAGATTAAGTTCGTCATGTTTAATGTGAAGTTAATGGTGTAATGGTCAAAACAGTTGCATAATAAGATGGTAGCTGAAATTTTATTGGAAAGCAATCAAAATTGAACTTGGTGTCTTCTGAAAACAGGAAAATGAAGTCCTTGAGATATTCGACTGAACTATATTTATCACAGTTCTGGCTAGGAGTAAAATCACATAAGATTAAACTGTTCCAAATAATGTTGCCAAAGCCTCATTGTACTAGCGGTGTGCTGATTATTTTTTGATTTGTATGAACATTGACCATATTGATTCCTTTTTTTAAATCTTTTTAATTCTATTCACAGGGGCCTATCCTTTTTCCACAATACAAATCGAACGACAGTTTAGCTTTTCTATAAGTATTTATCATCAGTCATGAGAATGGGATATTACAGCGACCGGCCCATCGTAAAACAATATAGGGTGAGCAATATTTTCAGTTCTGCAGCTTTGCCCAGAGAGCATACAAGCGTGGTTTGGTCAAAACTTTGTTTTATGTGACCAGGCATATTTGAAACTCCGATAAGCGGCGTGTAGAATAAGAGATGTTAAGGAAAACGCTACTAGCAGATGAACGTCTGGAAAAGTTCGTAAAGATTCCCAGCATGATTAGCAAGTGCAGTGAGCTAGTTCAAGCAACTTAGAGGAGGAATATGTTTTTATTTCTGCAATTCGAAGGAGAATCATCTAGCAAATAACATTAGGCACAAAACTGAAGTCTGCCCTATCCCATGCGTAAGCAGCTGCTCATTTATGCCTGGTTCAGATCACCAAAGGAGCAGTTCTACACGCTGTCTACCAGTTCAATTGCAGTTGCAATGACGTTCACATAGGCAGAACAGTTCAACAACTGTTTCAACGAATGACATGGCACGTCTCGAAATCGTTAAAACAAGTGGTAATCATCTCAAACCAGTGAAACTGCTGCTCGAACTCTTGCACAATCGACTGCTAAACACTTCATAATAACAGGTCACCACTTTGGCCCACTTAGCTCATTCAATATCCTGTTACGCAATCAAAACCCAAAGCAACTGACTGTTATTGGGGCTGTTAACCACAACTCAGCAGCCGGTGCTATGTGTACAAAAGCGGTTTAACCCCTCTGATTGCCGTCGTGTTGATGACAGTACTTGGTGTGATTGTATGCAAGGCCGTATCCTATCTCTAGGTGCCCGTCGTATATAACCAGCATATGTTACATTTGCGACTGACGAGAGTGAACGGAACATACGTTTTCCCTTTGCAATGATGGAGTTGATGAAGAGAACATAAGATTTTAAAATTTTAACTAACAGCACAAATGTCAAACGTAATAGATCGCTTGAAAATATGTCCATTACATGCTTGGAAGACAAATGCACCAGTGCAAATTATGACCCAGTAAATCGAACATAAAACAAAACAACTGAAACAATAAACCAATAAACTTTAAAGAATGCGAATTTCTACAACTGTTACGTTCTGATAAACGTTCAGGCAGCTTCATTAGCAATTTCCCCAAGAGTACCCTAGCTGGAATGCAGCTGTCGGTTCAGAGAAAAATCTATACTACTGGAAAGCTCTATCAAGAGCGAAACGTGAGTCTAGCAATTCCCCTTTTAATGGATTCCTCGAGGAGTTTAGCACATGACAAAAGATGCGGTCAGGTGGGAGTGGTTTTCAGTCCTACTCAATAACATCCCAGATAGTCCAGCAGCTACCAAGCTTATTGCTTCACAGACACAACAAGGTCTTAAGAGTAACAGAGGATTCTGAATGATGCACGTTGGATATCACCCAAACTCAATTACAGATGTTATATTCCCACCCAATACTGACCTAGCCCTTTTAAAAGTGGCACTATATTAAAGCCTTCTCTCTAGTCAGAACTTCTCAGAATTAGACACCTATACCGCCATCGAGATTCCAACGACGGCCCCTTTTTTACGAATCAACTGACAATGAACCCTACATACAAGACGATTCGGTCATGTCTAATATGAGACTAGTAGAGCAGTGGCCAACGCGGTTATCTCAAAAATATGTGGCCCAACTTCAAATCGCTCTCTTGGCAAGGATATGCACTCCTGACCAGCTTTAGCAAGATTGAAACTCCAGTCTGGTACCGCTTGATTGAAAAGCATGCGGGAAAATGTTAACTACTATCATTTATGGGTAATACTATCACTCTACCACTGTGCCTAATGGATCCTGAATGTAGATTGTCTGTCGAAGTTACCATAACTATGCCTTCAGGTGACGAGTCTGTCACATCAAGTGTAAAGTGATGTAGACATCGTACATCTCCAGTTGAAGTCACACAAAATTTCGTGGGTAATTCCGCGTAGCATTAAGTCGTAAAGTGGTATACAGCTGAATGATATTACTGCCCGTTACAAAACTGAAATCTTTCGAAAACCACTCATTGTTTACGAAATATAAGAAAACTGACCGCGAGGTTGCTAATAACTAGACAGTGTGATCACACTATGCTGGTCCCCGAAAAGCAAATCACATGATGTTTGCTTCAGGTCAGTGTTATAAAGCACATTCGCAATTTACTAGTAGACATTATCATGTAAACTACACGTATAGGCCCCAGGAGGTAGGCAATGCCGTCTTCCTGGTCTCGTGTGTTCAATGTCAGTCAGACAAAGTTTGTTCTGCTTCCGCTATTGTAAAAGTTGAAACGTTGAGTGAATTCGAAACGGGCTAGATTTTGGCTTTCAGCTGAATGAACGTCAGCCGTCAAAATTACTGAATTACATCGGTTACAAACAAGCGGCCAGTAGTTCTCAGAGAGACGCATCTTTACTGGCTTGTAACATTAGGAGAGAACCAGGAAGAGTAATATCTAAACAAGATAGAAACCGAGTCTACTGACTATAGTTTATTACGACAGTGAGACCGTCAACAACAAGAGACACACTTATACGAAGACGATTCGTCCAGCACCTCTCAAAACCCAGTGCACCACTGGTTCCAGTTTGAGCAGAAACCCAGTTTCCGTAGATTGAAGAAAATGAATTTTAATTCAGAATAGATGAGATTTTAGGAGCAGTTTTATTTTGTCATATTTACTGAGAAACGGGTATTCATTATGGGCTGATCCGTTGTCTACAGGTTTCACTGACATGATCTTAGAAAGAAGATTACGTACTGTATCAGAAAATTCAGTGACAGATGATCCCGAATGGCTTTTGTTATCCTCGAACCATATCACATGAATGTGAATGGACTATACTAGTTGACGAACATATTACCTGCTCAAAATTCAACACACTGTCATATAGTTTGCCAATATGACAAGAATAAACATTTCTCATAAGACAGTATCATTGTCTGTCCAACGTCACAAAAATGACTCTTCTAAATGACGGATTTCATGTGTTGGACAGACAGATTTACAGTCTCAATTTAACCTTCGTTGAAGATCAAGGCGAGACAATGGTCCAATAAGCGTTCAAGGATTTCCAATCATATGGCTCTAGGACTGCTTTGAAAGTTGCTTCAGAAGGATAAAAATGCCATATGAGCCTTATTAAGTTCTCTCTTCTTTTCGAAAGAAAAGAAAAAATGTATTCCTTAGCAGCCTCTCTGAAAGGACAACCATTCAAACAAATCTTACAATTTCTTCACCCTTATATTTCTGTTTCTCTGAATACATTTTCAAAAATACAAACGATCTTCTGTTTGTAATAATATGCCGTATACTATGCATTATCATGTTGACTGTAAAACTGTGCCTGCCGAGTTTGAAAGTAACATAAATCATGATAATGTCTGGTGGCCTTGTGCCTTTTTCTTGAAGTGTACACCCTTTGAAATTCTAAATGACACGTTGCGTTCTGAATTACCCTTCAGTTGCTGGTCTGATGGTATCATGATAACAACATGAAAATCTACATGCAAAGCACTAATATTCGTCAAAGTTGTAAAACTTTATTTGCCACTTCAAAAGATCGAGTGAGTTTAGGCATGTCTAAGGTTGGTAGAAACCAAATGCGGTAGTCTTATACCTCTTGCACAGACCGTATACTGCTACCATTCTGTACGTTCCTTGGTTACTTTCACGTAGTGTTCTACCGAAGAGCTGTTGGAGGAGAGTCCGATGCACTGCCAGCCTCCACTTATAGTCACGTGATTCATGCACGGTCTCAAAACCACATATGAAGACTGATTAGATGTTCGGTGAACTTACCTAGGTAACCGTAGGTTGGATACAGGCCACTGTTGGCTTACTAATTTATCCGATTTGCCTGCTAACCTTCCTTTGTCCTTCAACTGAGTGGGATGTTACGGTTAGCACGATGCCTTGTCACAGTCCACAGTTGTAAGCACCTTCACTGAGTAGCACTTATTCTTGATCCACGAAAACAATCGAAAATCGTTAAGCGTACGCAGGCACGCACAAAGTCAGTTGTTCACAGTCCACTCGCTTTGGACACGAAGACACTATCAGCCTGGGAAAGTAACGCAGCCGTCCGAAGGTCACGGTTCCACTGTCTGGTTGAACAACATATCTGTCGTAGTGATGGTCTTGGATGTGATCAGGGAGATAGTTCGGAGTGGTACAAACTACGTGCCAAATCGACCACTTCCATGCGATTGGTCATTATGACTGAATCGAGCGTTACGCAAACATATGGGTTGTCAGTTTGTGTGGGTTGTTTCCATGTGGTTAGCCCCTGCCTGTAACCAATGGAAGTAATGGGTGCCTGTGTTTTTCTATGCGTGGGTGTGTGCGGTGTACCAAATTGTGCATTCAACCACCTATTAAGGGTGTGTCTGTCCAGAACCTCGGTAATCATGGCGTTGATTATTTTGACCAGGGATATTTGCGTATTAGACGTTCTAACTACAAATCACTAATAAATTAGCTTCTGACCAGGCTGGATAAGTGAAGCAAAGGTAGGTAACGCCCGAGGTCGGAAGCAAAACTACTACATACGATATGGTCCAGGTAGCGCGTTATTCTTTCTCACGAAGATAACAAATTGCGAACAGTGTGTAAATTGATCAGCAGACAATCACAGACTTAACTCTAATACCCACATATGTTCTCAGGGATTTGATTTACTGGTCCTTGCCTGAACACCATGGAATGCATGGCAACTTAAATACCAACGTTGCGAGTTTAAGCAATTCACCATATGCTTGTTTTATGCCGCTTTCTACCGCAAGCCTACCGCATGCTTGATAATTGATCTGGGCGCAGTATTGTTGTGGCAACTGGAGATGTGACTGTACACAAGCGGTGGTCCCGTAGATCCGTGAGCTGTTTGAACCGTCGCACAAATGGCAAGTTAAATGTGATGGTCCGTTCTCAAAGGATACAAAGTCACACTTATGACAAGGACCAACGCCTTCTAAAAACAAGCAAGTTTTCTGTTTGGTTTAAAATGGCAGTAACGTGTGATTGATTATTAAACCGATCCGGGAGGCTGAGTAGTATGAAGTGAAACTTTGGTTGAGCTAACATGTACAATGAATTAAGCATTGGTGGGACTGTTTTAGATGTAACAGCAGTCAACTGAGATTGCCATACACAATTCTAAGAGTGAAAACGCTATACCGCGGACACTATACGAAATGCGGATGTAGTTTGTTAACATCACTATCGCCAGAACTTCTCCGAAATAAGTAGAAATTCAGGGCGGGTAATTACTAGCGTATTAGTATGGAAGGTGCCTTAGACTCAGGGAGCTACCTCAGTATACCATTGCGCCACTGTGACGACCTCAATAGGCCCCGACTGTTTGATATAATTTACGCATGAGAAACTGACCAGTAGTCAGGAATTATCTGATTCAGACCTGGCGGCAGTCGTGATGAGGATATCCAAAATGAGCCGAGGTGCGCCAAAGATGCATTCATAGAGGTGGGAAAGACAACATACACGTAGAACAAAGTTGAATGAAGGTCATGGAAGTCTGACGGGAAAGTTTAAAGTGGGCACCCACGAAAGAAAGGAATGATTGCCCATTCTAATTAGGATAGTGTTTCTGTTTGATACTCTATCTATATCACGTGGACTATGTCGGATAACATTTTTAACATGACAAAAGTAATAGATTTCAAGAGTTCATGAAGTGTTTTAAGTTAAACTAAAATCTACAGGAAAACAAAACTAGATAGAACCATCAGACAAGGTATGTGGGAGTAATCTTATGAGTAACTGATCTTGGTTCATTTTATGACAGATTTTCAAGACGAGGACGTCTATGCACGCGTGTGGAGAACGAGATGAATAAACGAATGAGGTGACTGGGCAATACCGAACAGAACTCTCACTGAAAAAAATATTAGAGAAGCTCTGAATCTCAGTAACTGTCACATATCGCTGGGAGTAGCCACCTGATAATGCGGGAAGAAAACTCCGGATCTCATTGCATGAAGTTAGTCGCACAGTTCAAGGTAGAGTACAAAACTATTTACTTTCAAAGAACAACAAGTTCACCCAGTCTAAACCTCGTATAAAATGCACGAGATTACTTTGATTGCAAGGCAACGTTGTAAAAGTGACTACCTGACTTCGGTAATCACAGATTAGCTTAACAAGCCGTTTTGAACGGCACCCTCGTTAGTTTGATCGCCGAAATTTTCTGAAATATTTGAAAAGTTCGTGAGCTATTGACAACAGTTGGTGGCAGCGTGTAATACTTAAAAACAATGCCCTGTTTTCCTACTGAATCTTGTGGGCGTTTCTATCATTAGCATATCCGTCTTTTGTGTGCACCGAATGGTTGCATTTCGAGCAGGTGTTTGAAAGCAAAATGTGATGGGAGTCGAGGGAGGGATGTGCACGCAGTCTGTATCAACATATATCTTTCTTGATGCGTGGTGACTGTGCTTGTCGTAGTTTTCAAATGTATTCGATGTCGGAATCGTGTAAGTGTATGTATATCATGAGGTCAAAGTTAATCCGATTTGGAAGTGTGCCTTATGCCTCTATACACACGGCACTGGTGATACACGTGGCAAAGACTGCGTAGGTCGACGTGTCCACACAGTCACCAATTCGATTTCAACGCAAACACACCCCACAGACCTGCCGTATGTCAATCTGTTCATCAGTTATTCACTTAAAAATCAAGACTAAGATAGATGTAAGCTTCTGACCTATGTGAGGTGTAGGGTGAACAAGCCTATTCTAAGACATCCGTATGACAATCATTTAAGAAATTACCTGATAGGTACTTTGTCAGCCAAATACGATTGCTTGTGTTTTGTCAGTTGCTGTCGTCATCTGGACGAGCTTACAGCTTGGGTCTATTCGACCGATATATCTGTGCATCTCGAACTTTGCTCACCGCATAAAGGGTCGTCCACCAGTAAACGATCATACGTTAGTCGTGTTTCCTCTTTTGATTCCACCTATCCTTGAATACGATCAGAGTCGGAAAGAAGAATGCCACTCCTTGGGACCTTCGACAATTGCACTGTGATCATTCGAGCAGGCCTAGATTACCTGAGACTAAAACGTCCATCCGGCTTTCATCAACTGCTTCTATCCCAAGACGTGTGGTCGTCTTACATGAACTAAATCTCTCTCCAAAATATTTTTTTAAGAATCTATTCTGATTGCGGTCGTTCAGCCGAACATGTTAAATAAACGGTGGTGATCGAAAACCTGTTTACTTGATGTTGTATGAACCTGTGATTTTGTAGAGGTTACATTGGCTTTTGTTCCCATCACCGTGGTAATAAAGCTTTCTTATCAAATTGTTATGTAATATTTGTTTAGGTGTGTCTGAACAAACACAATAAGCTGAGCGTAAAATATGCACCATGACTGATCAAGAAGATGACAACTGCGAACGCAGCCGTTTGTTTATTGCTAACTGACCCTACTATGTTTTTGGTTGAGTCCAACAGTCACGGTTTATATAAATAACGACAATCAATAATCGAGTTAACAGGCATCTCTATTAAAAATATGCAACTGTTAGATCAAGGCCAGGATGAAACCAGTTGTGGTATTCGCCTTCGAGCTTAAGCACTGGAAAGTAGTCGGAAACGTAGCAAAAACATAAGAACACAAAGGAGTAAAATCTACCTTTACACTTTACCTTCAAAATGGTAACAATACACAGATATGCGACAAAGTTATACTAAAAAACCGACAAAACTTATAGCAGAAGTACTAGACTTTTTGTCAGTCAATTGGTGATAGACTGATTACTGTGTTGCAAGCATTTCACAGTGCACAGGATGTCGGATTCAGACTGTTTGCACTGTTAAGTCGACAGGTTCATTGACCGACTTCCGTCGTACATCCAATGGACGAAAAGTGGGTAGTAGGTCGACCAAATCACCACCAAGTGGTTTGCCAGAAACCCAGATTTTCTACAATGAGTTCGATATATATGTCAGTCTGACTCTATCTTCACCCTGTACTGGTCAAGATGAGTTATCACAAACATTTTTTTCCCAACATGCCTTTAACTGTATCATCATAAAGGACAGATTTGCAACAAAAACACGGTGGCCTGTCTGTTGGTCTTGTGTTTACATAACTAGGATAGAAATTAATTTTTGTTTAAGCAAATCCAAACAAGCAGATTAGATTTTCACTCACGGACGGCGTAATAGCATGCATTATGAATGAGCTGGAACGTCGAATCAAAAGATTCGTGCTGCAGCATACCCTTTAGAATTGTCTGTTAAAGCACGGGAACTCGGAGTGAAGTTCAACAATGATCTACCTAAAACAGTTACAATCCTTTACAACTCATTGGTAAACCCGAAGCCGTTACTTTGAGACGTTACTTTGGGACGTCACTTGCTGTTACTCCGCTGATCAGAGTAGAAACAATCCACTGTAAATTCTAGTTTGCGATGATCATGGTCAAAAAGGCTCAAGTAGACAGCGATGCAAACTAACCCTC
This sequence comes from Paragonimus skrjabini miyazakii, assembly GCA_014338405.1. Taxonomy (NCBI): domain Eukaryota; kingdom Metazoa; phylum Platyhelminthes; class Trematoda; order Plagiorchiida; family Troglotrematidae; genus Paragonimus; species Paragonimus skrjabini miyazakii. The sequence goes on along the minus strand of JTDE01020801.1, from coordinate 48,650 downwards.
AACCTTGCACTGTATTGTGCCTAGTTTTCTTCTTGCTAAAGTAATCTAACTGTGTATTGAACTCTTTATTCTGATGGTACTAACCTTGAACATTGGCTAGTAGGTAAACGATCACCAAATTGCCCTTTTTAACCAAGCGATTCAGGTCGTTCTTTTGTGACTTGCTATCAGTAGTATGGATGGACGCAATCGACCTCAGATTGTGTTAGGAGACATATCTCCTAACGAAGCAGCAAAGGCAAATTACATCACATTGATTGACCGACACGGCTTCGAGTGAATTGATATGTTTTAACTCACTCAGCTAATCAATCTCACCAAGTTAATCAGATTGCAGCTGCGCGATCGAATCCCTGTACGTCATCTGAACTGTTCTCTCGCGTTCACTTTCTGATGCCCTCTATAACGTGATTTGTTCTAAAGCTTTGACTACCAGATATGATCGTCTCGTTTGATTGGCTATGCATCTTGTCGGCGATGTATGGTACACATTTCGCCCTATAAATTTAGAGCCTCTGTGGCTTAATTCTGACTCGTCTCATCCTTCCAATAAACGCTGTTGCCGCACCTATTCTCCTTCTCGGTTCTGGGTCAAGCGAATGAGCGTGTACCAAAGGGATGTTCCAATAGATTGTCTATTTTGTGATACTCGTAGTTATGACATATATCTCATGGTGCTAATTTTTAAACCGTGGTATTTTGACTCTTCTTCAATTGTAACAGAAGTTCCCCTACAGGACGGAAGTTTAATGGGCTAAAACTATGGTTCACAAATAGAAGTCTGCCATCTCGCACCGTTGACTAGTTACGTCCGCGTGACCAGCCTAACGAAGACTTAATTCCGTCGTCGTTAGGTGATGGTTCGAGAGTAAACGTAACAAAAGGCGTTCACCTCAAGCTTTGTTTTGTTTTACCAACAACCATATGAAGTTGTTTTGTGGTGAACCCGGATGTTTAATTAATCTAATTTGGAGGTTTCATGAAGGGTTCACATCTCAGCTGAAGTTGAAATCATCTTTCGTGATGCTGGCCTCCAGGTCGACTTGCCAAAAGTGGTCTTCTCCCAGCTAACGTATTCTGAATTAGGTTTGAAAAGTCACTCCACATATTACGAGCACTGACCTTGGGCCATTAAGCGACTGGCCTGATGATATTCCAGTGTTCTGATTGGATACAATCCACCACAGAATACCAAATTGTGTTAGCTAAATTCGGGGGTACTCAAAATGATTGAAAATAGTTTAACAGGAAATGGCGTCTTAATACAAGGGGTGCGAGTGCAGACACAATTACCCATCTTGCATTCAACAAAACCTCTGTCTACATATACACTGACTCGAGCACATTCCACTTAAAGTGTCAGTTGGTTAACATGGTCAGTATCCGTCAGAATTGACATCGAAAAAGATCAACTTAACTTGGTAATACATTCAATTAGCATGACTCTTTTCCATCCATGAACAGTAAACGCAATAGCTATAGCTGATATTTTGTTCGTGAACTTGCTATATTTGACATGATAGTTAAATACGGAAAACAGACTAGGAGTAACTCTGCATGAAATAATGGTCATCCCGAAGTGGGTCAATAAACAGGTCACGCAAGCACATGACGTCACAGTGGGGCATAGAAACAGAGAGCCTGCATCATCCATTGCACGTCATATTCTGATGACGCAACACCAATGTGATACCACAACGGCATTTCGCGTTATCTACTCAACGTCACACAGGCGAACACTGCGCTATGCTGAAGCTGTTGCAATATGAAAGTTCAAACCCGTGTTGTGTGTTCAGAAACAACTGTTTGTAGGGTTGTCACTACCTTGGTAGCGACAATGATTGTGCACTCTGACAATTGACTTTCTCTGGTATCTTCTTCGTTTTCTCACTGATATATAAATGGTCTGTAGTATGCACTCGTAAAGATGCAGCGAAATTTGTCCGGACATAAATCGTGCAATATCAGCCTATTGTCTTCTTTATTCAAATTTTTGACGAGAAAAGAATGTTTCAGGTCATTATATTCCCTGAAAAGTCTGTGTGGTTAATACAAGTTGAAAATCATTCGCAGCTGATGACAATCTTCACATTCCCAGTCAACCCTTTCGAAAAACAGCAGTGTACTAATTTACAACATCTATTCTTGCTACGGCTGGGACTAAAACTGCGGTCGTGCTTTCATGAGGCAACCATGGGCACCATTGTGTCATCTACCTCACATTAGGCACGGCAGAATTGACGCATATGAACGCTTAGCTACATTCGCTTGTGAGTGAAGCTCACAAGCAAGAGGTGACGCAATAAATATCTTGCTAATTCCAATCGACGGCTCCACGATTGGTACTAGTCTCCAAGGTGAAATCGAACAAATCATTAAAGTTGTTGCGTGATTAGCTTTTTTGTGTTGTAATAGAATGAGTGACCTGAGATCTGACATCTCAACACGTTTTACTGCGAAGTAATTTATGTCTACCGCCAACTTGAATCGAACCAGACTATGCGAAAGCTGGACACCTTAGTCAGGAGCAGTGTGGCATTGAAGGAAACGAACATACTAGTAAAATGTCCTTCATTTACGGAATAACTACTCGAAGGCTGACGAACTTTAGATCGGTGCCTATAAATCGTTCAACTGTTTGTCTTGTGTGACCCCGAGATGGCCGGCATAGCAGGAAGCACACCATAGTGGTAGAGCATTCGACTACAGATCGAGAGGCTAAAACCCAGGTGTCTCCTGCCTTTCCTTCAGTCGTTAGATCGATTCGAGTTTCCCGTACTCGAACTTTGGCCGTTCTTAACAGTGCCGCATGTACGTTTGTTTCAGGTATTTTGTATTATAGAGAGTTGCGTAAGTATACTCATTATTGACAATAGCCGATCGGCGAGCTTGATGTAGATCGTTGTCCTCATCAAATATATTCATTCTTTTTGTCCTGAACTACTGATGAGTAGTATAACAATTAAACGGTTTTTATCCCAGCAATTGGGTTAAGCACACCCATCGCTTCAACAGGTAAAACTGTGATGCTGTAGACCGTTGTTTTGTATATAACTATTCAACTTCGATGTACTGTTTTCCTGCTTCCCGGAAAATTAAGTATTCCGGCAGCACGTAAGAAATAAATGCGATTGCGATAGTCACTTACATCGAAAGAATTTTTTGTGATTTTACACGCAGTAGGGTTATTGAAGAAGTGTGAGAAGACTGAATCTTTAATTGTCAAAAGTAGTTATGAGGAGCAGCCGTCACAAAAAATTCCATAATTAGTTTAAGTTTCTGTACTGAGCATAAAGTGATAAGATGAGAAACACAGAAAGTCATTGAGTGAGATGATAGAGTTACAACCATTGAGGAGCTTATTTCTAAAATGAATCTGAAAGCAATAGTGTCACACAGTTATTTACAAAACATGTATGAAGGAAACTTATCAGGAAACTCCCGAAAATGAGGTTGTCATTTTTTGGGATATATTCACAGTGTGTGTCACTGTAGCAGTACACAGCACATATGCATCTGTTTGTGGTTTGAAACAAGTAAATTCCAGTTTCAGTAACAGTATCGGTGAGTTTGGTGCCGTCGGTAAAATGGACTTATAGTTTCAGTTCAAACTACCGCTGGCTGACCAAAGAATATATCAATAGATGCTAAACCCTTAGTTTCCTGTCACATGATTGATCAGCATTGCCAATAGAAGCACACAGTCCTTCCGTTACTTATAATCGCTCCGGTTCCGTGCATTCTGGACTGCCAAAGATCAATGAGAACCCCGAAGCAACTTCCTAACAAAACTAATCTAAGTTATCCAAGTTGAAGTAATGGTAAGGTGCTTCACTTTCCTTCGATGCACTAGTTTTTTTTCATACAGGTCAAAGTCAATTAGCTCTTTTGTGATTGGTCAGCAAACTAGCAAGCCTCCACCAACCCTCAGAAATGAGACAGAGGCGTTTAGGAGCACTTGGTCTAAGTGATAGTCATCGACTCGCTGGGTGGTTGGTGAGGCCCGTTTAAGTCTCAGCAGTACCAGACACGCCGTTTAATCGAAACCACGGCTTTCGAATACGCGCTACAGTGTTAATATGGATGTCTATCTGATGGGCCACAAGGGCGCAGTCCTCATGGTTACGGAAGGTAAGTGGACTGCCTTCGTCTGTTGACTGAACTTCGATTTCTCACGAGTTGAAATCGGTCAGCAATTTTATGATCATTCTGCAAACCACAGACCTATTAGCAGGACCCAATAGAAGGTCTAAGGTGGCTGTTACAAGGGGTTGGTCCGGGTGAAGACACATTTTCAACTCGACTTCTACGAGAAGCCTTAAGTGAAATTTCACTGACTGATGGGTTATAACTCTAGCTCTTGCAAAATCTCGGTTTGCTTGCTGGATTGCAAACCGTAGTACAAAGCCGTTTGCTGTCAGTGGCAACCATCCCTTTGATCAAACGCCTTTCAGTGAAAAGTCGTCAAACAAACAGTAGTCTTTTTTGTACAGTTCGCGCGTTCTCACACCGCTCGTACGCTGACGTTCGTTGACCGAAAATCCAGCTCACGACGCGGCCAGATTCCCAATTAACAGTCCTGAGTGCTTCTGTTCTGTCCGGTAGGTTTAGTGGACGTTATTTTTCATGGATTTGCAAGTGATATTTCTCACCCTTCAGTTCGATTTGGTTCATTGATGATTCGTTCGCTCTTTCCCGTTGCCCGCTGGCTATGGGCACTGATCATATAGTTCTTCCACGTTGAGATATTCCTCTAAGTGTTGAAATAATCGTACCTGTGAATTGGTCATCCATCAAAATCCTACTGGTGTTTCTACTCGGCGTCGCTGCAGGTGTGGATACCAATAATTCCGTGTATGAATTTCGAAAAATCAGTTTATGTGCCTCTGCCGTATATGGCTTGTCTCTGTTGTGTTTACCGACTCTTTAATGAAGTTGCTTTATTTCTAAGACTTTGTTCCCGCAGCTGAATGAAACAAGCATAATCGGATTTTGAAGTTTAGTTATGACACTTGGGATTCAACAGCAAAATGCTATAAGCTACCGCAAGATCCATTTTATTTAGGAACGTCACAACCTAGACAGTGCGCTTTTGCTTTTCAGACCACGAAACGTCACTTGTTACAACCTGTTTAACACAGGATGCCGATGCTTTCAATGTCCAGTATTCATAGGGAGTTTATCGAACGGAAGGAGGCGCGAATTGTTTTGCCATTGAATCTCTCTTGAACGATGCATGAAGAAAGCAATACTGTTGGCTTAAGTTCTAGGATTTAATCAATACTAAGGGTGCTAGCGATAAAGTGATAGTATTTGGAGGACAGACTCGACTACCGCTTGTCAATCATATTGCACGCGTACTCTAGCATGCAGCAAAGAACACTGTACTAACAAGAAGTGCGAGACCAAACGTACTTTCATTCGACAGGGATGACCATAAAAGTCCAGCTGTTTAAAACTCCATCTTGTTTCCTGATTACATGGGTCAAGTGCACGTTTGAATTCCCTCACTAATCACACTGGCTTGAAACAATCTGTTTCCTTTCCTCAGATATATCTGATAAACCCTACTGTCGAAAATGTGCCCGCTGATTCAAACCGCTCATGCGGTGTAGCTTCTGTGAGTTAAATCTGAGCTACCTGCTTGAGGTAAGTAACAACAAACTTTTAAACAAGTGTTGGGGTTAACAGAGAGTTTTAAGTTTACTCTAACACGTCGGTAGTGCACTGTGAACAGTCCAAATTTACGCAGTCTATGTGGATAAGGTTATTATCAACGCTTCTCAACTCTATTCGTTTAGTGTACCTTTTTAGTAAGGTCGACCAGCTGTAGGAAATAAAGACGACCAACTTAGCCAACTAACTCAAGACGAGAATGGGCGAGTGAGTTGGACACCACCGGAAAACAATATGAGCAAAATGTTCCGAACAATCTGGTGAGCACCCCGACCACCGAAATCGCTCTCTTGATCACTGTTACTTTGCTTGATACAAGGTGAAACCATCTTTTAAAATTGTTTGCATGTAAAAAATAGATCACGCTTATAGGATTAATAATCGTGGTAACTTGCATTCCAACATTTTTCTATTATACACGAATCATAATTTCCAGTGAACGTGTATATCAAGCTCGAAATTTACAACCATATTTTCGAATAAATTATACTTAATACAGAGCATAACTGATGAAATTAATCATGAAACTTTAAGGCATTCCAGTATTTTTTATAGAAAAGACCGTATCGTTAACCTTTGGGCTCTTACCGGACTCGGACTAGCGAAAGAAAGAGCACGCCCGAAAGTGGCCAGCCCTGTTACGGCTAAACTACCAAGAGAAGCCGAGGCTCAGAAATGTCACTTTTAGAATCGATTACCTACCCGGCATATCATCATATGAAATCCATCAAATAATCCAGAGGATCAGTTTCCAAGGTATAACCTCTCAGGAAGTTCACCTTCAAATTCACCAACTTCAGTGCTGAGTATTGAAATTGCGTTGCTTTTAACATTACTGATTGGTTTGTCAATGAAAATGCAAACAGCTATGAAATAATTTGCTGAAGGTCTTCGTTTTTAAAAGTTGTGATGACGTTTATTTTGCATCGTAGTGGTGAATGAGGAAAGCTTTTACAATACAGGAAATATTTTGAAGTCATTGGGGTTCTTAATTTCCGATAAAATTGTTTGTACAGATCAGTTATCGTCTGCAATTCCTGCACAGTTTCAAGTAAAAAAGTGCTTTCTTCCC
>JTDE01020801.1:23565-41802 GCA_014338405.1 Paragonimus skrjabini miyazakii | reverse complement strand
CCGTTTCTCTTAGCTTAAAATTAATCATGGGGGTTACAAGGGACATTGGTTTCAACGTCGCTGTAGCGTATCATGTGGATAACAACCGTTGACCGGACGCTTTCCCTCAGACGTCTCTTGATCATCCCCCTTCGAGTCAAGGATAAGTGCGATGCGTGTATGTGAGAGAGAACGAAACCTGAATTTATGTAACACATACCACTTATGGTGACGATTATGCGTAGGCACTGTTTGAATTTAGTCGACTTGACAGGCTAATCCGGAAACGGATGCTACTAACCGCGGATGCGGACATCCACATTGAGCGGATTTAACAAGTTCAACAAACGACGCACAATATGTGCGGCATACTGAAACAAGTCTTCTGATGTGACCAGCCCAGAAGTATGTTGCATCCATTTTAGAACAAGCGGCGAATATAAACCCACCTCGATCAAATGCTGGCAACTGTCGACACCAATCAGTAGTAAACTTTTACACATGCTACTTAATGGTGTCTGTTAGTAGTATTTCATGAATAGAAAACAACCATCCATTTATCGAAATTAACGGCAACACTCAGTATACAGAAAGAATGGGGCATGCAACAGGAGATGGAGATGTATGACTTTCCAGTCGGTCCATTTCGAAGAGAAACACTAGACTCGAGTTTCGCTCTCATTAGAGCTCGTCAGTAGTGCATATCCTCGTCACTGCCGGAACTAGAACCCCGGCCACGCTTTCATGAGGCAACCGTGTTTACCACTGCGTCAGTGACCTCACATTGGGCACGACCGAATTATCATACACTATGCAACACGTGCGGATGTTCAATGCATACTGAAGAGAAGTTGACTATCAGTTCGTTACACTTTGGGATGGTGTTGCATTATTTCCAAATGGTGGTTCGTATGGAGACTGGATAAATTTGGCTAGATCCGACACATTTCAATTAATGAGTAGTTCAGTAAAGCTGGATACATCTTGATCCTACAAAAACCATTCACGTTTTCGTTGAAGAACTAAAATGAGTATGGTGTAATACTGAACATCTTAATTGAATACACTTTCCCTGCGGCTACTCTTGACAGAAATACACCACTGATAGTCGACGTGCGTATGTCATCCGTACAGTGATATGCATTCACGGTTCATTGACCAACTATAGACGGAAATTCCGGATTGTGAGATGGATTCATTCTGGATGAAGTGACATAAGATTCTGATTCATTTGCAGAGCATTATAGTAGGTCAAGCTAGCTTCAACGCCTCTAAACAAAACTCTTACTATAGTGTCTATGTAGTGTACGTGCCTACAACTCAGTAAATGGGCACGACTGCTTCTAGATCAAACTTGTCATCTCTCGTTTGGTTAACGGTGACTTCAGTCAAGTTTCATTCAAGTTGTTAAAACCTCGCAACCATCTTGATAGTACGAAGAGCGGTGCGATTAAAAAATAAGACGTTTCCCATTTTACATCAATTATCAGGATCCCGTTAAATACAGTGCTAACAATTCTACGACTATATTCTGTGCGTGATACTACCAATGCAACGCACGTACAGTGACTTCTGTCTGATGTGTCACGCATTCATTTCGTTATTCGCGGCTTTGTGATTTACCGATGGTGGTCGCACTACATAAAATATGTCCGTCAGGAGGTCACCTAACATGATCGGTTCGGATGGTCGGTTTTCGCGCAGCCAATGGATGTGACTAATTCAGTATGGTGTGTGCATGCGTAGGCTGTTCGTGCTAGTTTACCTCTTGGCATGACGCGTCTGCTTACCAGTTAAATATGACTGAGAGAGTGGGTGAATGTGAGTACCTGCGATGCAGCGAACTGAGTACAAATCCCGCTGGCAAAATTAGCAAACAGTATCGGTTTTTAACAAGCCCAATTGCGAAAAATCTGGACTTCCGTTGGATTCGAACCAGAAACAAAAACAGCACGCTTAAACGAGGCACATTTTCTACCCACTGAGCTCTGAAGCCACGCCGAGAGCTCACATATTTCACATGTGGACGCAGTTACTCACCTAACTCACTGTCATATGGAATTCACCAACTGATCCAAAAGATCCGCTGCCAAGCTGCATTTCACACTAGAATCCGCTATTCAGCGTTAGAGTGTGGTTTTATTGCTCAGCCGGTAGAACGCTTACCACGTATAGGCACGCCACCTCTGTCGCTGGTTTGAATCCAGCCGAAGGTCGCTTAAATTAGCAAATCTGTTAACTTACCAGTAGTGGCTTTGACTGTTATCAATGGGTCAAGTTGAGTTTAACTTGGAAAACATCACTACCACGTGGACTAAACGACTCTCTCCCATCTTTTATTACATTTCTAGTCTAGAGACGGAAAAAGCTGGCGATTTTAATGAAGACAATTATCACTACAAAGTAAGGATCTGGAATAAAGACCAAGCTACAGATTTTGCGCGTTGCATTGCGGTTCAGATGACTGAAGCCCTCGTTTATAGACAAATGATTATATCATACTATTACTAACGATGTGTACGCATTCGCAAAAGAAGATTAGTACATGAATCTGTGACAGATTCGCGTCAATCATGGTTCCGGTGTTTAATGTTAACGTTAATGGGCCATCCCCATCATGACAGATAGAAAATAAATGGATTCCCGTTGGCCCACAAATTCAACAGTTGGTCGTCTATTTAAACAACAAAATTAATCAAATGTTGCAGTGTTGTAAATACCAAAAACGTTTTTACGAGCGCACTATTATAAAATAGTATTACTATAAACTAACAGCACAGTTGGTCAATTAATCACGGTACGCAGCTAGCGATGGTTGGGTCACGTACTCCATATGTCATCCAATCGTTTACCGTACCGGGCATTATATGCTGAGGCGACCAACAGTTGGGTCAAACCACGTGGTGGTCAAGCAACAACGTAATCACAAAATATGAAGACCTTGACTGCTCCATTGAGCAAAGTGGGTAAGTGTCGCCTGCCTGGCTGGGGTCCTCGTGATCACTCAAACCGCTGATTAGAGACGCTATCCGAGATGGCGATGTGTCGCAGTCAATGGCGGACCTGTATCCATACCATTTCTAGTTCTTCCGCTTAGTCTTGTTTTAATAATGTTCAACCTTCTTAGTATCGTTTTCTCCCAGGATATTCCACGTCACTGTTGAGGCAAGCGGCGGCCCGAACCACAGTACCTTTTGGTCAGGCTCATGGCTGTAATGATGATGATGATGACAGTTGACAAATCATCCTGCTTTACGATTAACAGTACGCATTAGAAGGTCACAGAGTTAAATGAAACCAAAAAGTGGGTCATCAGTAAATAAGGTTGAGGATCAGTAGACCCTAATCAATAAAAGCTTGGCTCGTAGCCTTTGGGAGATTAACACGTGCATGGCTTACAGTCTCCATGTACAGGATACCCTGCCACAACGACCAAACTAAAAGGATGATCATACATCACCACGATTGGTGCAGCGCAGACCACTTATAATTCCCGAAGACACACACCCAATAATTTCATTCTTTAGTTCGTCCGATATATGACCTTCAAAATATCAAACCATCCCGAACCCATAAACTACTTTGAGTTTCAAGTCATTGAAGTTAGGCCGAAGTTGTTTACCACATTCTCAAACTAATCGTACTTTCATCAGAGAAACTTTTTGCGAACCATTTTACATGTAGAAACAGTAGCCTAATAGTTGTCATCCGACTCTCAGCACAGGGAGTATATTTCTTTCAGACCTCCAATACAAAACCTTACCAACTCGACGTGTAGTTTCAAACCTTGCTGAACATCAGCTCTGAAAAGAATAACGTGTTTCTTAAGAAACAAAACATTGCGTACGCTCGGAGGGACGTCAGAAATTACAAAAATCTACTGGGAACAACTGGTCTGTGTCTGCTTAGGATTGCGAGCCCATGAATAGTGGTCAGCACAAGGACACTAAGACAATTAGCAGGTGCGGAACGTGGACAGAGACGACAAATGGCACATCCGCCCCTTGCCAGATACGTTTGTAAGTCTACGACACTAGTCCTTACACAAGCTACATCCATAAGCAGCCTCCCTCTTATGTACATTGGTTTGAGTGGATTAAATCAAAACCAAAACAGGTCTCAAATTCATTTCGTGTTCAAAATCTGAGTCGACTGAGATACGGTGAAACACAAGCAATCAACAGCACTGATTTTGTACACCTGGTCCAAGGTCACCACCAAATGGACACTAAACATGATTTTAGAGTGACCTATGAAAGGCAGCACTGCACTACCGAGGCCATTTTACATATTACAGTAGCATCAAAGATAGCATGTTCTGGTGTTGGTTCTGTACTGGCTTCAAACCAAACCAATGGCGTGATTCCATCAGCATAGACAGCAACACTAACAGTTATGTGGTCTATTTGAAACCAGGCCTGGTTCGGAGAAGGAGGGTGCCAGATATAACGATGATGCACAAGATGCCTAAAACTATTGGTGACTAAAAATAGCTTATGTTCGGTGCACAGCTGTAACAGTCGCCTGCCATTATCCGAATGATGTGATGCTACCTTCAAACTTACCACCTAAACAAGACTCAGCCTCACCAAGGCGGTCGATCTGAGAGTTCATGCCTCCGGTCAGAACAACTATATCAAAACAATGTGTCAATCGGAGAACGGTCATATCCGAGTAAAGGGATGACTCCACAAACAAACGACCCAGTGCGACGATTAACCTGAATTCTCTGCTACTATTCCGATCGATATGGCGACATAGCTCTATCGTTCCTCCAAAGTAGTATAACACACAGTCTCAATGGATAATTGCCACCAAAAACACGTCGCTATGAGCACGCATCAATTTTAATAAGTGCATTGCTTCTTTTGTGGAAATTCTAGACAACCTCTGTAAAATAATTTTTGCGGTCGGAAAATCGTCCTTCAATACAAGCAGCTTTCTCATAAATGGGTCAGTACAGCTTTTATCGTGTTTTTTTCACTAACCGATTTGCACATATTTTGATCGACCAAGTAAAAGCAGATTGGACTTGTACATGCTAGTCAAAAGAGAGCAATCAATTCGGTTAAGAAAAGCGAACAGTAATCGCAAACTGACTATGTGATTATCGTATCGTAACATAGAAATCGTAACTGGATAACGTGATGCAACCCACACGAGTGAGTAGGTTATTTTTGAGCAAAACGAGAATGGCGATATAAAGTGTGTACATCGAACTAGCCCATTGCACACCCTGCTGACAGATACCCCCATATCAAGTGATCGGTTATTGTCAGACAGTCATAGCTAAACAACAAAGAATAACTAGACCGCAAGAAAACATAAATAGCAGCCAAAATATACTCTTTAAATTGTATATAGTAATGGTAGTAGTAGTAGTATCAAGAACTTGATAAAAGTAGAGAAACAACAAAATCAGACTAATGTTTGTTCCTTCTAATAGAAATGAATATAAAAAGATTCAGAGGAGGGTTTCATCAGTTCTGATCGCTGGCCATCAATCTACATACAACTATGCCTTCCGTCGTCACAAAACACATAACGTCAACACCCGCAGAATTGATCTGCGTGTGTACATGTGCACATCGATTGTCTGTGTAGAAATACTGAGATAGGACAGTCCAGGGAGAAACAAACAGAGAAGAGAATGGGTCTATTCATTAAGACCACATTGACGGACAGTGTGTGTGTGTGTAGAGCAGGGGCATCCAACCTGATTAAACACCATGACCAGGAAGTAGCTCATCTGCTCATCGGAGGTATGAAATAGAAACGCTGTTTGTGAGTCACAAATCCATCGATAAAGGATATTTCACCAAGATAGAAAAAAAAGACAATATTGACTATAAAAAAACGCTTAGAAAAATGTATCATCAAAGGACACAAATGGTCCACAATTCGATTCCGAGTGAATAGAAAAGAGTAGCAATTTGAATTTTTTCGAGTATACACACACACACGCATGATCGCCAGTCATACACTCGATTTGGTTAGACAGTTTACAGAATCATTGGCCTTGACTGGCTGATGAAACAGTGGCTGTCGCCAACACAGAATTTAAAGCCAGACTGCGATTGGCGGAGATCGCCAACAGAGGCACATGGTAATACTTGCACGGAACGCGTGTACACCGACCTTTTGCCGCATCACGGCACACGATCACACGACCTTGATTAACTTCCACGTTTTCTACAAAGTTAGAAAGGTATGTTGGATATGTACAAATAAAGTGACGTTTGAATTATAATTAATGAATAAATCAGTAAATAAGAAAGGACCAAGAAGAAATAAGTGACAAAAAAGGAGTACCATATGAAGCGGATTTTTTGAACTGACACACAAGACATTCAGATAACCCAGTGAAATGGTATAAGAACCATGAAAATAGTTTCACTTCGAAATGAGCTGGCAACACATTTTTTCCGTTACGTTTGAAAACCTCAATACACCCTCTGGGTTTGTCCTTCACGGGTGATTTACGGATGACAGGTCTCATATTGCCCAAGCCTTGTTTCAAAGCCGTTTTTTGAACCGGCGGCTGAACTGTGGACTAGGTTTTTCGGTATATTTGTCAAGTCGCAAGTCTCAACTGTTTTTTAAGCTGAAATCCGCACTGTACGCAGCCCATTACAAATCTGAATTCCACGGAATGTTGTTGTTTAGTGTCACTGCATCGTCCTTCCAAAATGTGACGGTCCAGGGTGCTTTTTCGAGACACAATGATTGGTACCCAAAAAAATCTCTACCGTTCTATTGCAGACTACCAAATCTGGATCTTCACTCAAGATTGCCAGCTGATTCAACCCAGTCAACGAAAGTGAAATCCAAACCGTTACTGACATTATGTCGCAACAGACTTTACATTTTCAGGTATCATGCTAATAGGATCAACATGCAGCTCATCCGTCCGGATTGGCTTATTCTCGACACCAAATATCACAGCACCACTACTATCAAAGATAAGGAACGCGACATTCAGCCCCGATTTGGTTTCCGGTGTGAAAGAGTTTCGTAGAGTGTGTTGTACAGCTTTACTCAAGCATCCACCAAATTGTCAGCGTGTTCCGATGCCATTCGAATGTTTCCACAATTACCCCCTCCCCCTTGGGCAAACTATAAGAGCGTTCTCTTTAAAGTGACTATTTATCAGAGATGACGGGAATCCGCTTGTAATCTCCATAACAGAACAGTAAAGTGTGTACACTCAGATGTGCGTGTCCCAATAACAGAACATTTGCTGTGAAGAGGCGAGAAATACAAAGATGAACGCATGATTTATGTATCAAAGTACTACCCAACTCGTAAGTAGTAGTTACTGATCGATGTCTTAACGAATAACGCCGTGATACGGTCAATAATGTGGCTTTTATAACAAGTGATATACGTATCTACTGAGTGACCCGACTCTAAACGTATGTTGGGAGATGACCTAATTAATAATAAGTTAGGGAATCAGTAATGCAAACAATTGTCACATTGGATGACATGCTAAAAAAATAGTACAGAGTAGTGAGGTCCAAACACTTTCGTCACGAGGTGTATAACACGAGCAAAGTCAGCAGACACCATCAGTGTCGGAGATAAATGTGTGAACACAAGTGCCCATAGGAGACCTATAATATGTAAGCTAGAGAGTTGGGATAGGGGGGCAGGACTGAGTCCAAATTTGGACATCCTAAGCTCGCGATGTGGCTTCGTAGCTCAGCTGGTAGAACGATTGACGCGTTTGGGCACGCTGTTTCGGTCGCTCGTTTGAATCCGGTCAAGATCCAGAGTTTTCGCAGTTGGGTCTCTTCCAAACATACTATTCTTCTATCTAGGCTAATCAGATTGTAACGTATGGTTCCTCATGATTTATCAAATGATACATAAATCACGTATGTACACTTATCGATTCGTATAAACAAGTTCCACCAGTTCTATTTTGGTGTATGAACTTTTTTTAAGTCATACAAGAACTTGCGATCGTGGATCATTTTTCCGGAATGTTCCTCATCTGTTTCCAGAGCTTAGAAACACAGTACACAGGTAAGGTGCATAAAAAGTTAATTTATAAAATAAACCCACCATCAATCAAATGCACGTAACGACAATCCGCATTTCTGTGACATTTCCCGGCCTTGAAGTCCCGACAAATGGGCAACGTTTCTAGCAGCTAAACAGAAGGAAAATGGTGACCAAAAGAACACAGATACATTAAGTAATCGGATTGAAACAAATACTGGAAGTAACCAACTAAAATATGACAGCTCAGTGGATAAGCTTTTCTCAGAGGATCGGCTGTAAACATGAAGTCATAATAAAGAGTGACAAATAAACTATGGGCAACAAAAATCATATTGAAGACGTTTTGACTGTCGACATTTTGTCTGTTTAATCGATACGAAAGGTTGCACCGATTGGGACAATGCACAGATAAAAACGCACCGTTTTATAAAACAAACTAAAATGGCCGGAAGCGATGGAAAAACAAGATGGACAGTTTTTATGCATACGAGGAAATGATTTTCACGCTGCATAGAACGCTGGGCAAAATGTGATAGCTGGATGTTACCAAGCCGTCTAAATGTGGACAGCTGCAATCGACTAAACCGGTATTCACATTTCTGACATATAATTAGGACGTAGTGTCATTGTCATTTGAGTGGCCGTTAATACAATAATCCACATTCTTCATTCGGCAGTAAGTTAATCGCTTATAGACTAGAAGCGGTTGTTTACTCATCAAAGGCGCGTTAGTCACGGGTGCTGCTGCTGCTTACATCAAGCGTGATATGATTTCGTCTCTACGTGGATTTATAGTTAGTAATAGCGGGCTAAAAATTCGTACAAACTGTTACACCTTCATATCACATAAAATTACACATAGGATTTGGGTGCACTTTCAGGTTATCCAAATGTGGACACAGCATGGATATTCGTGATAACCAAGAGTCAAACTTGTAAAGTACAGTCGGTGTTGTAACAAGAAAACTACTTACCCATGAGTATGGGCATCAACACATCACTACTGACTGACACTGAGACTTAACTGTTAGATGAAAAACGGAGCCTAGTATAGAAGGAAGCAAGAGAGTAAGACCTAATTAGGAAAACTAATGTCAAACTTTAAGCATTCAGCATTCAGGTACTCATCCTTTGCAAACAAACAGCTCAGTTGCAAGTGAAAGTGTAAGCTAGTACCCTCATTATCGCTCACACTTTCCCTCTTCATTATCTTATTATGAAGATAAGTCAAGAAATAATCACACTGTTGAAAGGGATTAGCCGTCATCTTTCATACAAGCTCCAACAGACTCAGTAGATTACTGAGGAACCATGACCCAAGAATAGAACATTAATCATGATTGACTATACTCATTTATCTATGCCAAGTTGTCGTTTGTCCATCTAGCACTCTACACAAGTTGGCTACGGTACCACCACGGAATGTTCCGTGATGGTTTGCCGGTCAATGTCATTCGATGCAGGATACTAAACGCGGAGATAAATGATCAAATGTTCAGGACCGATAGCCCAATAGAAGGAATATCTTCTTATCAAACACTCGATCGAGCCCAGGTTATTGCGCGTGCCTCTGTCTAGGTTTGGACAGTCTGACAGAATTTAATTCACGTGTAACTTTCATATCCGCATACTTCATTCTGAACTGTTACATGATATCGGTAATAGAAGCCCAGCCAATGGGGGAAAGAAATTATACTGGTTTCAACCTTTGCACTACGAGGCGTCCGTTACCATGTGGCATACTAGGCCACATGTGAGGTGAACAATACTGTCAGGTTTTTCAAACTCTAGCAGTAGGTGCAGTTGCAGTAATCAAGGTACGATCCTGCAACTGAGTGAGTAGCAGCTAGGATCTATGTGAACTAACCAATCTCTATGGCTATTTCGAGCCAGATCACTCTGCGTCGATTTAATCAAATGTCCCATGTGTTTTTTTATAGCACGCGCCTATTCCTTGAAGCCCTTGATCTATAAAGGATGGGGTACCCAATACGATGCCGTCACTGTGTCGGCCAAAAGAGCACTAACCGCTATGAAAATCTCGGACCTCTACTATTCACTAAGGCGAGTGGTTCATTGCATCACTTTCTAAACTCGGCTACACACTTGGACTTGATATCCCCAATCAGTCATACCCTGTCATTTTACTAAAACACGAAGGCGTGTTGTTTCTCAGGTAAAAAAAATTTCCCGTTGTAAAATCACCACACCGTGCCCGAACGCCGAGTGCCTTCCGTAAGTAATAACTGCCTCTCATATTCTCAATACTTATCATACGTCGAAGTGATAGTACCCCTGACTTGTCTCCCTACCGGAAGGCGAAGCAGAACGACAAAGTAGATCGTAATTTGAACAGTGGGCCGACAGATTTAACTATCATTGTACCAGAGTATTGAATGGGGATAGATGACCACATCAACCAAAAGTTCCTGTGTTGAGTACGATATAGTACGGATTGATTTAATTTGACCAGAATGTATAGGGAAGAAAACCAACCAGACACATGCCAAATCATTAAGTGGGAGCAAATGGAAAGGTGTTTGCTTGCATATACCAGTGGTCGTAACTTGGAGTTGGACACAATGCTCACGCGTTTAAAATAAGTCAATCTGTAAAGTGAATCGGATAGTACAGAAAGCGTCTGCAATTGCATATATGGCACCAGAATGTCTCGCACACACAAGCAAACAAACAAATAAAATCAGCATTGGAACAAGACAATCAAGCTCTGTGGAAAACCGATGTTCGATCGAACAACCGTTTAGAATAGTCAATTGGATCAGAGGCAGAGCAATAAACTCCCTAGATTCATCTACCTAATACATGGTGTGTATGTATGTGTTTGTCACGTTAACGAGTGACTCCTTGCAGATCAAGGGGAAGTACAGCGCACAGATGTAGACTTCATCAAGAGTATTTAGTTTTAGTGAAACGAAAATCCCTCGCTCATGATATCGGACGATTGTGACATGGCAAGCGACCAACGATGCCCGCGCAAACATATTTAAAAGAGTGCTCAAAAATAATTCAAACAAAACAACCGGAGTGAAGCAAACGGAAAAGTGGCACGAAAGAACTCCCAGATTAAACTATGTGGAAGATCATAGCCAAACTGGGTACAGAAGTGGTGGGAATATTTCCTTTCATTCTCCGTTTTATACTCAGTACGAGTTCTCTCCAACTACCGACTTCTTCAGTATCATCATTCGCGCTTGCGCACTTGCAATACATGCTCAGATTTTGCATTGAATCATCAGGCAGTACGCCCGCTGCTTGCACTCGGCACACATAAGATCGTGAGTACGATTGTTCCCAGAAAAGCACGTCGAACTGAAAACTCATAAGCTGATAAGCCCTAGCGGCTGTATCCAACGCTGTCCCAGTAGTTGCATCACGTTCGATCTGGTCTTAAAATAACAGATATACACAGGACGCTGTCTCAAATTCACGTTACATTCAAGTTATTCTAACCTAAGCCACGATATTGATAAGTCTGTCTAACGTTGATCGCATGCATGCACCGAGTGTACGTTGAGCAGAAGCAGCTGACCTGTTGTATGGTGGCTAAAGCATCGGTGAGTCGTCTAGATAAGAGAGTGGATACGGACGAGCATATTTTGGACACATGTGATAAATGTGTGAACACCGCAGCTACAAATGACGAAAAAAATCGACGGTCAACCCATTAGGCGCAATAAAAGATGGTTAGGTGAATAAAGTCTTCAATTGATGCTTTCTATGGTGTAACAGAGTGTATACAGTTAGTACACATATTCAGCATATTAGTGGCGGTGATATCATAAAAATATAAAGCGAAAGGGAATGCGACAAGTAGACAAATCTACATATACTACTGGTTATCAGACTGTTGTTTCCAAGCAAACTTAACATAACCTAGCAATATAGGACGTGATAAATGGTAGAATGGCATATAAAAGGTGCATCCAAGCCAAAAGAACGACACGAGACTACTGGGATCAGTAGTCGCTAGCTCGTGACTACGAAGGCCGGCTAACGAACCTTGTCATCGCCAGTGTGGGCGTTCCGACCAACCGCTACTGATGGATCGGAGATACTGATAATCTGAAATGTGCACTTTGTGAACACCTTCTACGCGAAGATTGGTTAGGTTTTTCAGTCATATAAGACTGGTCGTATAGTGCATGATACACTAGGGCTTTCACGGAAAGACTGAGAACATGCTGGTGCCACAGATGGTGTAAATCATCAAACGCCATCCAAGCTTTGGGTATGAAACTTGTGACAGTTCAACAGACCTGACAAGAGAAACATGAAATAACTGGTCATATGCAATGGCCCACTAGCAAGAGTGATTGCAGGAGTGGACTCCTGATGATCTTACAACGCTTTGCACTTGATAGACATAAAGTTCATATGAAACGGACGAGTAGGAAAAGCTTATCTACCGGATGCTGGAAAGTACCAGACTGAAATGTCATCGCTCATCACTGAACCCAGACCACGTCAATCTTAAAAATAATGTTTTCTGCAACTTGTGAATAAATGTAACACAGCTCCCAGCGGGAAAAACAACGCCGATTATCAACTATACAACCCCAAGTTCTGGCCCGATAAATGTGAACATTCCTGTCTAGAATTGGATAAACTGAGGATACTCAGCCCACAAACGGCATGACTGTGTTCTGCGCTTACAAACTACGCCGACGTTGCAAACGGAGTTCTACGGTGTTCGCCTGAAGGTCTGTACATAAATCGATTAAATTGGATCATTGTGCTTGGACATCGAAGGGTCCAAACGATCTCAAGTACAAAGGAGTGCAGTCGACAGAAAACACCCTTTTGGGGACACCTTAGTCTCTTCAAACTAATAACAGACACACGTACAGCTTGAGCAACGTAGTGTGCTATACATGGCCACAAGGAAAACGTTGCCGTGTGAAACATGTATTGGGTCTTGTGTGTGGATTGACCACTACCTACACATATAAACAAAGATACTCGAAAACATCAGGGAACGAACCTGTGAGCATCGGTATCATGTTAGACACGATTATAACCATACTACCTCCTGCTACACTCTTATCAGGTTCGTTGAAAAGAAACAGTCAGTTGGACGTACCTCGAATACTGATTTACCCCCCAAATTAAGCACAACTAACGCGGCATAAACCGAGGAGATATGTGCAATCAAAAGTAACCCATTCACATACACGGTTGGTGGCATCCGAAACGGAATAGCCTGTTACAATGACCGAAGCCAAAGGACACCTGCGCTTTAAACCATCACCCCCAAGTGGCTTGCGCTGCACCACCTGCGGTTCTACTCACACGCCACGTATCCGGTGTAAACCCGAAGGAATGAGAAGGAATAATTCGCACACACACACATACATACGACACTCACATGGCCTTTGTCGTTGATGTAGGCAACATTGGTGATTGGATTCTGAACACAAGGGATAGCAGGTGCATATGGGTTCGTTGAAAGACCGCCCAGGGTTCCCGGAAGTGAATCTGCAAAATACGAAACTAGAGTGGTAGCTCATGCACCACAAAGGTGAATCAAGTGACAGACAAAACAATAACGACGGCAACAACAATAACAAATTCCATGGAGATAACGACACGCCGATCAGATCAATAGCACAACGCCTGTGCGTGTGAATGTGTGTACACACACACAGACTGGGTGAGCCAGATTCACAAAGAGACAATGCGCCAAACTCTATCGATCGGAACAGCGAGACTCAAAATGACTTAGCTAGATCAAGAATGCACACAGACGTCAACTGACTGCATACCAAATGAAAACCAGCGTTGACCTTACGGGCAAAGCAAACCGATTATCGACAAGATGAATGACCCAAAGTTGTGTGTTTGTGTATATGTGAATACGTGAAGCAAACGTGATAGAGAGGAGCAGTTTGGTGCCATGATAGCGGAAATTGAAACACAAGCCAGAGTTTGAGGCGAAAGATTCGAGTAACAGCACAGACACGTTCACAACAAAGGTTCGATCTCGCACTGCAATCGGCACGGCCTAGGTACAGACCTAGCAACAGTGACTATGTCATCACGTGGCATAGTGGATCACGTGGGCCAAACTTTGTCAAAGTTAAATAGCAGCGTTAGATAAAACGAGCATTCAAACCTATAACACAACAGAGATTTATACAGCAACAAGACGAAATCGAATATGCATCCACAAACTGATGACCCACGTGATAAAGACCGCCCTCGTTGCTGCCAATCGTAAAGTAGTTCCCATATCGGAGTGTGATTAGATCGCACCCAAACGGGCGCTCACACGGCCCATTAGATCCCCTCCCTCGCTTACACACATAACCTCAATTTGTAACACCATGTGTTGGTCAGGGTGCACGCAGTAGGTCGGTGCTTCACGGGTTCTCGGCGGTCGCTCGTTTTGTTTACGTACGTCGTCAGCTCGTATAATCACACCAGACATACGCGTACTGTGTTGGTGCACATATGCCCCAAGTGTTGATACATATACTGATACGTACACACACACACACAGCCGATAAGCAAATGCATCACTTGACCACCGTCACGAAGACGACTAACCATGTAGCTCTCATTGGGATCGATCAATCACGCACTGCAAGATAACCTAAACTTAGCCGAAGTAATCGGTAAACAAACAAACCGCACGACACTTTACTGGTCTAAAGTGCACGAGTAGAAAGCACAAAATTCACGGATGTCACATTTCCCTTGCGCATTTCAGCAAGATAATCTTAACGGGGCAACGTAACCTATGTGGCAACAGGTCGCAGATCGTTCCACGATTAATTGTGATCAATCATAAAATGTATATTGATTTTTCACGACACCTTGGTCCAAGGTTTAGCGTCCAAGAACATGTGGACTGAAAGCCCGAATAAGTGTAGAATCGAGGAAAGAAAGTTGCATGTACTACTTACACGTGGAGTCCAGTATACAGGAGTTTGTCAATGGACCGACAACAGAAGGCCTTGATGAGGAATTTGTGTGAAGCAATCCACCAACACCGGAAGCTTGCGCCGCTGCCGCCATTTGAGCGGCTGCTAGCTGGGATTGTTGAGCTCGTAGAAAGAGTGAGAGAATGAGAGCTTGTTGTTGTTGTTGTTGTTGTTGTTGGAATGCAAAGGGAATAGACTGTGGGTTAGCCGCAAGTTCTGGTGAGGCTTGTTGGTGTTGTTGATGAAGAGCAGTAAACGCAGCCATCAAGGCAGGATTGGACTGTGTCTGTGTGGAAACGGGGACCTGAGTATGCAGAAGTTGATGTGCTGGAGAGTGTTGCACCAACCAGTTGTTAAGGGCTAAAGTGGCCAGAGAGTTAGAACTGTCTGGAGTGCCCTGAGTTTGATAGATGGACGGATAGGCAAGCTGTTGTGCCGGTAAGTATGACGAAGCCATAGCTTGACCGGTGGAAAATGGAAGACCATAAAGGTTTACCGGATTCAGCATACCCGACATTCCCGAAGTGGTAAAGTGTGGAGTTTGATAGGTGCCGCAATATGAAGATGAAAACGGGAGTCCAGGTGTTAATGTGACAGGACACTCGGAACAAGCTGTCTGCAGTTCGGATTCGCTTCGTTGCTCGTCAGATCCTGTATGAGAGCCATTGCCATTATACATGCCATTAGAGCCGTCAACAAGTTCAGACTCTCCAACTGATTCGCTTGGGTAGGTCACCGCACAATTGAAACGCTTGGACGGATACCAAGACTGAAACGGAAGAATAAAATTATCAGGGAAATCAATTTACGACTTAACAGTCCGACACAAAGATGCTGACAAAACTTACACCCTAAGCTAACTCCGAAACATGAATATTACACCGGGATGTGTTATAATCGATTAAGCAGGTCAAAGTAGAACAGGTTATCGAGCAGAACAGGGAACTTATGTACAAAGGGTATCCGTTTCGGAAAATCATTACGAAGCTATCATTGAAAACAATCAAACGCTATCTCCCTGATCGACTACTGTATCAAACTCGCAGGAGCTCAATGATAACGATATCCGATTGTCAATCACATAGTCACAAATATCGAGGTTTGAACAGAGTGACAGTTCCTAGCTCATATGTAACATTGTATGACAAATAACAGACAACACCAAGTGGTGGAAAAAATAAAACCTCAAGTTTGTGCGAGTAGTCTAAGATGTGACAGAAGAAAAAACGGTAAAATTCAGATGATCCAGACAAAACTGAATACACAAAGACCAGGCCAGGTGGAGTCGATCTAACATATATATACAGTTTCCCAAAATAATGTAAACAAAAAATAAAAACTAGTGAACTTCACAGGATGAGTATAACGTGAGACTTGGAAGAGACCTCAATCGAAACACATTTCTGTGGAAACTGTTGACAACATTCTGAACAGCGACACACAACTTAATATCAGCAATACAAACAAAATCATATTTCATTACATTTCACGTTAGTTCATCTAAATTGTTTTTACCCATTTTTTCGAGCCTAGACCCTAATGTGAGTAGCTCATCATGACGAGAATAACAATCAGAAGCTGATATACTTCAAGACTCGGTAATTCCATTAGGATATTATTTATAATTTTAAATGATGTTGTAACGAAAATAAAGAGGCAAAACGTCAGCATTGCATATTTTGTCTTCTTTTAAAACAATACTTTGCTTCCAGTTGAGTAAAGAGTAAGTAGCCAAAGATTAAACCACCTGACTACATCATGTCACTGTGCGAAGTCCAACGGAGTGCTACACTGATTGTTACATACAGCAATCTTTCGTTCTATGAGATTGGTGATATTTCTGTCACGGTCTCACTGACAGTAACAAACCGGTGGTTGGTAACAACAAACAACAATGAGAAACAGCATTACAGTGAGGAGGAATGAAGCTTGACTCATCAAACTTTAACCAATATCTTGTATCTATATATTGTAAACAAACCGGTTAAAAATGGAATGGGAGGCAACGGTGAAATTCACTGTCCTGGTTCACCAGTTCACGATAACATTTACCTAGTTCAATTGACACACATCTCCCACAACATGTCCAATCACAGATTGCGCGAGTTACCGAGTCCCCAACACATGAGAGGAATACGATCCGTAGCTTCTTGTGAACATCTTCGTTTCCTTTTGCCAGGCTAATGGACAATAACCAGGACGGTCCGAAAAGAATGCACAGTGTGGGTTTGTATACCAACACATAGTCCAGCCATTTAGATCCACCTATTTTCAGGGTTTATGTGAATAAGTCTGTTTAGTCTACACTGTTAAAAATTCGCCTCATGACTTTCTCGTTATTAACTCGACGATATAATCCGATACATGTAGCCGAATGGAAAACAAACAACACACTTATTATTGCGAATGTTAACGGTTATATTCATATAGCTGTGGAACAACACTACACAAACTGCTATATTCTAAACAAAATCTTCGGGTTAAAGTGGGACCTCTTTTAAGTGTAAACATGCCCGGAGTGCACTTTCAACCTTACAGTCATACTTCATACAGCATAACAACTAGTTAATAATCTTTAATAATTTATAGTTAATATGAACCAATTGGATGGCTCGAACGCAGTAAGTAAACGCTTGGATTCGATTAGCATAATAGGCTGTTAGGTTACTTCAACTAAAACAGAAAATTGATAAGAATGGAAAAAAGTGAACAGCTCTGACGGAGGTAATTTTGAGTGTGAAATATGTATGACAGTTTCATGTAGACCCCAATCCGAACGGATATAACGGAAGGGAAAGCTTGGTCGGTATACTATTGTATCCGAGCAACTTCAAGGTGTAAGTCGATACACCAAATATAATGTGAACTGGTGTCGTTATAGATTGTTCGCTGGTGGTGTGTATGATGGAAAGTAGAAAACTGGTGTGCAAATCTTTCTTCGGAACGGGGACTCGGTTGTTATTCCTTGGCATCCATCTCCCGCAAAAACTTGGCGATGAGTGATGGATGCTAAAACTTAGGCTAATTCTCCCATGGTTTTCGCAAGCTGCTCTTATCTTAAATAATGGGCATGGTCCAGTTAAGACAGGCGTATTCGATAGTTCATATTGATCATAGTACGTAGGTCATCATCACCATCATAACAACCATGAGCCTAACTAAAAGGTACTGCGGCTCGAGCCGCCGCTTGCCTCAACAGTGACGTGGAATATCCTGGAAGAAAACGATACTAAGAAGGTTGAAAATTATTAAAACAAGACTAAGCGGAAGAACTAGAAATGGTATGGATACAGGTCCGCCATTG
>JTDE01020801.1:3609-23465 GCA_014338405.1 Paragonimus skrjabini miyazakii | reverse complement strand
GTCGCAAGGTAAAAATATGATCAACGCAACCTCGACCGGATCGGAATCCTGCCTGTTCTTCGCGTATCTGGCTTTCTCTGGGCTTAGTGAGCCGACTTAAAATGAAGCCAATGAGTAACTTGAACGCAATAAACACCAGACTGATGCCCCTATGGTTGTCACATTAAGTACGGGCCCTCTTTATGAAAATGGGAAAAACTGTTGATAGGCATCAATCACGAGGTATCTAGATTTTGAGATATCCCAGCTTATAATTACCACAGTGATTTTTCCATTCACGTACGAGCTGGATACTTCCAGACATGAACAATGTAAAGCAGCTCACATCTATTGAAGAGCCTAAATATCACGATCAACAATGTCATCCTGGCTGCGAGTCAAGAGTATAACGCCGGAATTTTGCATTCGTTAGGATCACAATTCAGTTGGATATTGTTAGGATTTTAAAGACCAAAGCACTCCGACAGCTGGACATCCCAGCAGATGCAATATCAACCGCGAACAATTAATTGCTAAGTCCATGAAGTGATTATTAACATAGCACAGCTCCTGCAAATAAATCGTGAAGAATTTTGCAACGACAAGAAGAACAATTTGTCCAAGGGTAAAAGATATACAGGTTCCGTTTGTCCGATGTGGCTGCCACAGTCGGATCGCTTCTAACACAAGAACCACATCTCGACCAAGATCGGTGTACACCAACACACGTGTCACCTACAATATCTAGCTCGACAATTCGAGGGGGGAGGTGCCCGTCAGCATATGCACTGCATGACGGAATCATAAAGCTGTCTGACACTGTGCAGACAGCTTGCCACGATGGCATGCAGAGTGCACACTTTGGTATCCGATTAGCCGGTTATTTGACACCGGTTTACTATAAACCGGTAAATACAAAAACGACGACCACAAAACCGTACGAGCACTTCTTGTGTTCGGTGATTTCATCCCACAGACTCGTCTGCAACAAAGCAAATTTTCATCAAGATGACCATCACAACATGTGGACATGTTCAATGAGGTGCGTATACGCATTAGACTGTTGATGTTGTGTGTAAAGGTCGATAATTAAGCGGTGATCTTTGTCTTCTGAACGAATGCAGTTGGGCATACGGAAGATCACCCGAAAGTCCCAGAGGAGAAAGTCCGCTGTAAGTCATCTCCTGTAAGGTACATCTTCAAATATGAACAGTACTACAGCAGGTCTACCTTCATGGGCACTTTGAAGGGACTATGGGACTGTAGTGACTGAAAACTTATCTTCCAAAAAACGAGGTAGGTTTTAGCAAGACAACCCATTGATAATGGCTAGAGACGAAGTTCCAATGATAGCTGAATGAATTGGCTATTCCAGATAGTGAACAAGAAGTACACTTTTATCAGAACTTTCTGATAGCGCCGCAGTGGCAGTTAAGCATCAGTGTGAACCACTGATGTATTGCTGTCTATGATGATGATGATGATAGCGCCGCATCAGCATGGGAATGTAGCCTTTCAGTCAGTCCTAGTACACAAAGCCCAAGTAAAGAACTTGATCCACTCTTCAAGAAATAGATGTGATAGACTGACCAGGTTACAGTCTTTCGTTTCATCTGGTAGACCGAAGAGGGATCTCGTGACTGACGCTGATCAGCCGTCACTCTCATCTTCAAAAAACTGTCAGAACATAACATGACAATTACGGGTATATTAGCCTTGTCCTTATTGCTTAGAAGAGAACCACGGATAACAGCGCGGTAGCATTCAAAATACAAGGAGATGGCCAAGAAATAAAAGTAGACGGGTTTCTGGCCCATTCGCACATAGTACAAGCGTATACTCACCTTAGGAAAAGCATTAGAACAACAGCACTCCTACCTGAGCAGTATCGTCTCATCAGTTCGTGCTAATGAGAACAGCGAAGGTTTGAAACACTGGGTTCTCTTTAGCAACTTCATCAGTGCGGAAAGTAGACATGTATCGCGATATGTTAAGATTTCGTTTAATCTCATCAGTCGCACATGTAAAATATGCAGGTTATATACGATAGACAATTAGACATAGACAGGGTATGGACACACACATATTCATACTAAATATTATATCCTCAACACCATGACAATCCAATGGATTGTTTTAACGAATTTTGTGCACAAAGCCCCGACCCGTGAGTTCTGATCAGCATAGCTTTGCTAAAGGCCAGTAGCTTCGGGTTCTGATTGCATAACAATATTTTGAATGAATTGAGTGGGTCACTTTGGTGACCCGTTATATAACCAACATGTCTTACATGTGCGACTGGTGACAGTAAACGAAATGTTAACATATCGCAACGACTTTTTTCTGCATGGGAACAGCGAGAGTGATTCGTAATCTTCATCAACAGCATTACACAGACGTCCGATTATCGGTTAAAGAGAGTAACTATTATGCGGGTATGAACTCAGTGTTGCCCTGTAGAACAGAAGCCTGACCCAGACGTGTGGTATGCAAATCCTCGGTAATCGACGATCGTTATATCCGCTTATTGGCCTGTGTAAAATGAACTGATTGCGTGAGCAACGCAACAGCCAGTCGGTACGTAGTTGAGAAAACTGCAACTAATCACTAAAACTATAAAAATGCCAATTCTACGCCGGTTGGTTCAGGTAGTATATTTGCGACGGAACGTCTGACGCACCGCGCATTGTTTAGCGAGGCTGCCAACCGTGACCAAGCGATAATGTAATCTCGAGCCAAGAAGGTCTTGGTCACCCTGCCGTGCAAGGCTGATAAATGTCACCTGTCAGCGCCGCAGACTAGCCGCCAATCACACCATCGGTTGACAAATATCTCAAACGTGACAGTGTGCCGCAATTAAAAGTGAATTGATATCCGCGAAGCTATTGACTCTTCTCCCCTAATTTCTATTGTTTTTGCTTCGATTCTCTTCTCCATACACGTATAGTTATTTGGTGACCTGCTGCTTCACGGACTACAGCCGGGATCAACAGTTGTTCTAGCCAGAGTGGAAACGGATGCGGCCCAAAACCGAAAACGGTCCCCATCTAAACTCAGCCGATAATGCCGGAGTATGATAGCTCAACATGTGTATAAAAAAAGCTCAGAGAGAGCAAGAAAACGTAAAATGTTCACTCCAACGGTTATGACTGTCAGGTTAAATTTTAAAAAATGGTGAAGGGGGGGGGGGTTAGTTAATCAAGTCACGCGAGCCACTTCCATTGTTATGTAGCTAATCCCGAGCAAATAAGTGAGTTCACATTAGGAATAGTAACCAGGATTTTTTGGCTATCTACTCATCCATTCTTCGAGCAGAACCTTGAGTAACACACGGTTGTCAGCCGTACATCTATGACTAAATCAGCACTAGTATGTGTACACGTGGTATCGGCAGGCGACGACAGACAAGCACGCATGCTTACTGATTGTGAAATTGGATAACGTTAACACTAAACGTCACGTGGTGTACGTGGATAGAATGTGAGCACCGGGGAAACATGCGGCAGAGCAGGCAATCAATTCACACACACGGATGCGCGTACAATTCATCAAGGCAAAGTGAATCGCAAGTGTGCGGTTTTGTGCGAAGCGAGTCGACGACGATAGCAACAACGAGTTTGTGAAGTGAGGCAAAAAGCGAGACAAGCGATTGATTGCAAGGACTCACAGGGACCTGGACATGGAATTAAACCAGCGTGATTCGTGTGACAAGCTAGCTTCCGCGTGTATGTGTGTGTATGTACAGTAAAAGGTAGCTCACAAAACAGTTTACCACCAGAAAAAATACAAATGCAGAAAATCGGTTATGCGAACGCCCAAACGCAATGATAAAAAAACAGCAAACAAGGCGTATATATGTAGAAGCAAAACACCCACATGCAAATCCAAACCAACTCCGCAGGCGTCACTCGAAACGCTGACAGCCTCACGCTTCATGCCAGCCCGAACAACTTTGGTCAGAGTGGTGTTGACCATCGTGGGCACTTCATGATTGGTTGATGAAGAGGCCAATGCTGCTCCTGATGATGATGGTGGCTGTGATGTTAAATTGCCGGTGCTGAACGATGATGTGGGCAGGGTAGGCATTGACCCAACCTCAAAAGCAGCGGTCGCAGTACCAGGAGGCAGCAAAACAGCAGCAGTAGTAGTTCGCACGTTCGCAGAACTCACCAAGTCGCGTGACTGCATGGCGACCTGAATAGCAGCTGCAATAATCTGTTGTGTCTGTCGAATTTGCGATTGGAAAGATGGTAAGATCTGAATGAATTGGAGGCGAGCAGGATGCCAACTGACTCACAATCGTGGAACGATCGAATACTACAAAGCCTACGACCTTACACTCAGCATCGGTGGACAGACGGAAGGATAGATATGTGGATAAATACGTGAGCTGAAGCAAGACAAACCAGTGAGGAAGCAAAAAGTGAAACCCGTTTAACAGAACGATCGCGAGCAATAACCGAGCTAAATAGGATAGGCATGGCAGGCGAGCACACGTACACACGCACGGGTGGGTAACCTTGACGTGAATACGTGACCAAATCATCCAAGTTAGTATAACCACGGGATGCGCTAACACACGGTGAAATTACAACAGGAACGTGAACAAAACGAAAACACCAACAAATTGGATCACTGGTGGTGGTGATTGTATTAGGATTAGCTGCAATCTCAATGGTCATACTGGCGGCTGATTGAGGCAAAAGCGATCACGTCTGAAAGACGTAATTTGCGGATAGCAGTAACATGGACAGAATTAATTGTGCCGATTGCAGAGGCAAAGCGCTGAAAACAAGCCTTGCAGTTGAACAACAATAAAAGCACATCTGTGGGTGGCAAGCAAAACCAACGGAAACGCGTAACACAACTAAAAGCCAGTTCAGACAACATCGAACGGTTGGAAGGCATGAAACAGTCCAGTCGAGTACAAAATAAGCTAACTCACAACAACATGCAGGATTGTTATTGGAATTGTTGGCACACACACACACACACACACACACAACATTCGTTAGGGGAACAAAATATGCCACCAAATCAGTAGGCTAACCCAAAGATTAATCAAAAGGAGTGCAAGCCCACAATTTTTATTCCCACACAACCACTGGATGAGCACAAAACATGCCAATGGGGCTAGGTCATGATTGTAAGTGGGTTATTAGACTAGGCGGACCGCGTATCAGCACATATCATGGGAAACGAAGCGACCGAAATGTTTCGATAGATGCAGACGAAATGATAGTGACGATCGTCACACATGTGTCACAGTAGAACGCTTTGATTTCGATACACTGATCGAAACAAGTGTGGAATGAGACTGGATTCTAGGTGCAATGCACACTATTTAGAACAAAGGATGGCGGGCGGATAAGGCTAGGAAGTTATACTGTGACAGCTGGTGACCTATCTGTGCATAGACAGTAGTCAGAACGCGTTTCAGGTCAATTGCACTGGCTATAGATGCAGTGAATAATACATAGGATCGTGCTGTCCTCAAATTGACCTCGACACGTACAAAACAGTAACGGTTTGGAATGAGTTTTGATCTACTGAATGCACCCAATGGCACAGGAATCCTCTATTATCCTGCCAACAAAGGTACCTCATGATTATGCTCAATGTGGCACACAACCGGGTCATCGCAGTAGCCTCGTCACACAAAAATAGCAAGTATTGTCAAATAGAGTTTGGCAAAACAAACTATGGCAGAGAACGAAATCATCGACGTACCAATTTTGAGAATAATGTGGCACGTGATCGGCTGTTAGATAAACCTCGCTGAAAGCCATCTTTTATTGATCTACCCATTTAGGTTGCATAGATGATAATGAGTGTGAAAAGTGGCAGACACGATGAACGCAAAGTACGCAATGAATTTTGTTTTGAAGTTGAATAGGTATAACAGAATAATTTAGCCGGGTATCATACGATACGAAATGCAAACAGATTGCACAGTTCAGATTACACATAAATCTGTCATTTAAACAATGGGAGCATCAGACAATGGGGTCACTACTACCATTGAGCAAGCATGAATGTTTATAGCCTGACATGATCTTTAACAACACGACTTAATTGGTTGTCAGCTGTAATGAGCATTATGGTTCAAGTCTACAGAACCAAGTAAAAATCTCAATTCAGAATTTCTGTTTGGTTGTTCAGTGATAATAACGTCGGTTGTCATCACAATTACAGTTTAAAACAATCCCTTATTAAATCCAAACTGTGAGACCAGCGGACTCAGTTTGAAATGATCGTCATTTCGTGTATTCTCGCCGATCCCAAAACAACAGACAAATAGCGGTTTTAAGTGAGGGAGGTTGAAGTGGGAATAAATTCGAATTGAACGTTAGAGGTCAAGTGCTTACATAATCGTTGTTGGCTGTTTTCGACCACAAAGGGAGGGGCGGCTATGATCAATAATATCGATGTGATTAACCTTAATAAGTGCAATATTTCACGATACATCGAAAGATCGGACGAGTCTCCAGGATCGGCCCAGTGACCAATCGTCTACGGATACTGGGTAATTGATGGGGTTTACATCCACATTCTTGTACTTCAATTTCCAGCTGCGCTACCGTACAAACCGACTAGTCTGAAACGTGCTCACTAAAGCTTCTATCAATGCGTCGTCCAACATCATTGTCGTCGCATTACCATAGATTTATACATGTAATAAAGTATAGACTGCCTACAAATTGGTATTTTTATGGGACCGATTTAGCAATGATAAAACCAGGCAGTTTCGCAGCGTCCTATACCTCTTTTAAGTTCGTACCAATTCCATTAGACGTCAACTGCATCACCAGGCGAGTGTCGTTGAGCGTTCTTGGACAATCCAGTGGTTATTACCATGTCCAAGATTGAGCAACGAGAGATATGTTGCAAAATTAAGGTTGAGTTAGTATGAATAATAGCCGTCTATGCACGAGCGACTTGAATACACCTAGTATACATGTGAGCTGTCAAGCTATGATGGCCAAAAAAATGGAAAAGGGCAATACACACCGGTTAGTTGCCCGGATCTATTTATGCAAAAGTCATGATTCGTGTTCATGAATCACGGCCCCATCATATATGGAGTGGCTGATTATCAACTCCGCCAGTGTTGGAAGTAACTTGTTAATAACGGGGTCATTCGTCCACCAACTAATTCAAACGAGTAAGCATTGCGTCATTGAGCTTAGTACGCTGATCGTCAAGGAACGAAGTTTGGCGATCGACTGAAGTACGAAAGGCGGACGACTGATGAGATATAATTTAGTCACAAGAAGTCTAAACAAAAAGTAAGCGTGTATAAACTCTGGGGTGAGCGGTTTAACTATGACACGGATATTTCCTCAATGCGTTGTTAACTTTTCAACTGGGAGGAGTGCATTAGTCTTTCTAGACCATACCGTCAGTGGTTTCAGCCACAATGACCAATTGCGAGAAAATTCATCATGCTTTCCAGAATGACCGGACACCTCAAGTTGATATTGATGATGAGTTGATCGATGGAGACAAACCTGCACATAGGTTTAAGACGTCTTGCGACGAAAATGCCGTTCCTTTAGGGAGTAAAGTCATATCAACTGCGCTGTCCATTTTCTTCAGCCGTTTACAGTGCTCGGGAAATGATGTTCCATCAGTCGGCGAGGTGACACACATGGTGGGCTCTTGTGCACAAAACGTGCAGTTAATCAATAGCAGGGGCCAGGCTCTTTTAGTATCAAGCCCCAGCCTGTTAAGCGGTAGCAAATGACAGACCATTTGTTTTGTCTAAGAATGTGTAAAGTGTACGCCGGGTCTGTGCAAGCCAGAAACCACACCTTGTCTAAAAGTGCATATTACATGACAGTAAACGGCTTGCGCTGTGAAGGTTGGGGAATTGGATTCCCAATGCTGCCAAAATCTATGTCGGAAGTCCATTATCAAAATGCAGCCAGCTAACAGATTCTTCTACTTTATAAACATCGCGTTCGCATACGAGGGTGACCAATGCGTACTCGGGTGAATACGGAAACAAATAATTTTTAGAAAATCCTTCAACAGAAGGAATGCGAATTGTGCGACTGCTAACAGAAAACTTTCGTTCGACAGACTGTTAACTGGGGAATGTCAGCTGTCGTCAAGACGTCTGATTACGCAACTCTGATATTTGTATTAAACAGTTGCGTACACGGGTGTCAATCCTCTTCTGGCACATAGTAAATCGAACACACGATTTAGGGCAACCATAGCGGAATTGTTGTGATTACGCAATCCGAACTGACATACCAATTATAGTCGTGATGAGTAATTTGGCCGTCAGACATAAAACCAAGTCCTGTTCACTATTTTATTGTTCTTGCACTAATTCAATGAGTAGTTTCGAATGTTTCAACTAACTTCCAGGGTTGTACAAAGAAACGGAAAGATTGGGAGATCGTTCGCGGTTGCACCAGGCATACCGATAAAACCAACCCTGAGTAGCGAATGAACTGGCACAGCATGCAACGATCCAGCTTAGGTAACTAAACAAAACCTTCTACAGACAGTGAAGTTCTTTCACAACCGAACACTTTCTAACCTTTAACACAACAACCAAACGACATCTTACGTCTTAAACAAATGCGAAGAATGACACCGGATAACAATAAGGTACTTCCCGAGCACACAGCCTGTGGTGATTCAAAGTAACAACGCATGATCATCGAATACATCGTCCCGGTTGATGTGAATGTCCTATGCATGGTAGGATAGGTCAATATGACCTTTTGTGTCCCATGGCCATTCTGCTGCACACAAAAAAAACTAAAAACAATAAACATCTTAAAGTTTGGACCGATCCTATGTCTGTCTTTTTAGACACAGCGGCAGAAACTTAGCCCAACAGACAAAAGCACCGGTAGTAGTAGATTAAAATCAATCACATCATGTGTCACACGCGAACGCTAAACACTAACTGGAGCGAGCGAGCGAGCGAGCGAAAGGACTCACACCTGATGGACCAGACCGGATGAAGGAGGTGGTAGAGGATGGTACTAAAAATGAAATAAATCAATTGAATCTACGAGTCGTGGGAAACCGGAATTGTTTCGTCTATATAACAACAACAAAAAAGGGGTGGACATATTTGTCACAAACATTAAAGGCCAACACCTAATGAGTCGACTAAAGTAATCAAACGACTATGGGTGACGATGATGATTATGATGTAAATAACTGCAATGGCTTACTTCGGATCCAGTAACAACTCGAGGTGGAAGACCTAAATGATGCCCGTTCGTGGACACATTTGGCAATTGTGTCGACCGGGAAGAAGCGTTCAAAGACTGGTGGCCTGTGGTGCATGAATCCAAAATTCCAGTTCCGTTGACAAGCGACGACCTGGCAGTGGGAGACACGGAAATGAGTGTGGGGGTGACTATAGTCTGTTGTTGCTGTTGTTGTAAAGCTGCTGCGGCGGCAAACAGAGCCGATGTATTCGGATCAGAAACAGACGCGAATTGAGTGGATAATGCAGTTATTGGGTTGAGGGTAGCAGGCAATGTTTGTCCACCAGTCAAATATGTGCCATAAACCGATGCCGGTTGGAGTGGGTTAGTCGGTGGCCAAGGAAGTCCGGAGCCACAAACAGCTTGAGAAAGGTTTGGAAACGCGTTCCCCGATTGAGAAGGTGGCTGCATGGTCAGATATGTTGAAACCTGAGGGTCAAATATGAAGGGTTTACACACGGTCAATGTGGACGGTAGCGTATATCTCTGGTTGGCTGAAACAAAAAATAGGTGAGCAGTTGCAGATGTCAAACAAATCCAGAATACCGACGGGCGAAGTATTCAGGCAACCGATTGGCGATTTTCCGATCCGATGGGGGTACTGTGACATGTACTCTATGCGCAAACGTGACCCGGTACAGATGTGGCCACGAGTCTACTGATGCTGACCGTTAGCTGACAACTGCACAGGTGCACATACACAGGTCGGCCTCCAACCATGTGCAGGAATGAACGATATACACACGGTGAAACCTAAGTGAACGTAACCAATTCAGACGGAACGCCGCCGAACCGCACACACGCACACATAATGAACGCACTTTATTGGCTCTTACGACTAGCGTGCACACACACACCAAGCCAGCGACACTCAAACACAAAGGGTAGGAGCCAATGCTGAATCAGGGTTGGATGAGGGGTCTCAGACGCACTAGGCAATGGTCCAAAATAACCTAGGTGAGGGAATGTGCTTGGTGAGCACACAGTTCTGGTTGAAGTGCAGAAATAGATTGTGCTCACAGGCACGTGCGAGATAAAATTGGCGTGACCGCTCGGGTCAGCCACACGGCGGAACAATGCACATAGATCAATAGATATTAGGATTCAATGGCGATTCGCTTTTTGTGCAGAGCTGAAACAAGTGGCCTGTCTCTCGTATTTGAAACCTGGTTCAAAAGCAATAAACAGTCTGCTTGGAACTGACTCAACACCCCCTATTAGAAATGCACGCGTTTCAAGTGGTTACGGATGCATTCATTAATAATTATTCACAAATGTGGGAATTCTTAAAACAATCAGTCGTCTATAGAGAAATAGCGGGAAGACGTTTTGCGCCGGTGTGGTAACCAGGAGGTGAAAGAAGAAAGAACGATGCACACATGAACACGTGATGTTCCAGTACATATTTATGATGATTACCTTTCAAGGTAGGGCCGTAGATTCGAATCCCGACTACTTCGGAGGGTTGACAGAAATAAGACAAAGTAGATCACACGACGAAACATTGGAAACATTACCTCATAATTGGAGTTTAAACTCATATCGAAATATACCACATTATCAGATGTGTTTTTTAAAGTAATCCAAAGGCAAATATATGTTGGCAGTTTCTTCACAGTACGTCTGTTTGGTACGAATTCGAACTCATGTATACACAAAAGATGACATGTTCAATTGTTCGCTTAAGTTTGATGGCGTTTATAAGCAAAAGATGGACTAGCCTTCAATCTATTCACTCTCTATTCATAAGCAATTTCTTTCTTTCTCCTCTCTCGACCTTCTACCACACCTGTTCCATTGTATATGATATACTCGTTTATCTTTCCAATGACACGACATCAACGTCTCTTGAACTCCTAATTTCACTTCACTAAACCCTCGTTGAGTATACATCTTGACATTGAATTGGAAAACACTGTGTACGCATTTCACCGAAACGAGTTATCTTTGCCCACGGTTCATCCCAATTTTCCTACATCATTATCGCCCCATGTATACTCGTGGTTGACTGACGCTATTCCATGCACAACATAAACGCATACCCTAGTACAAACAAACGACCTCATTAGTCATTATGAATGTGAGACGAATGAATGTGAGAAGAATGTGACAGAGAACTAATGTGAAAATCAGCAGAACTTATTAGAACGCAAAAACACCGACCTTAGTGTCCAAAAGACGTTGTTGCCTTTCCAACAACTTCTTCTGTTCGTCACCACGTTTCAACACAGCCTCGATTTGATGGGCCGGGGGATGATAGTACTTACAGCAGCTATGCTTGCAATTTTTTCGCTAAAAAGTAGACAAGAAAGAAAACCACATAACCAGTAAATCAAAAGGTCGGTGAAAATTAAAAACACTCAAGTGACAACACTACTTATACAGGAAGAGCATCAGATAAAAGGATTGGTTTGTCCAAAATTCCACTCTGTATCGATCTGCGTGTAATACACAAACACTAGCTTCAGATAAAATGGGAATCTGCACTAAAAAAAGACAAATAACATGGAAATGTTCACCAGTAGTGTAAGGAACGTGCACCCCCAACCAGTATTCGGTAAGATGAAGTACGAGATAAATGTTGGCGGCAGAAGCCCAGCGGTTATCTGACCAATTCCAGCATGAAAAAACGATACAATATGACTGGCAAGCGTAGGAAGCGTCGTGAATTAGCGGAATGAAAACTTTTATTATGAGATGGAGAAGATTGTGCCATAACAAACCGAGCGAACTGCAGCACAAAGGCTTATTTGAACTGCATAATATAAATGAAATCTTTAAAAATGTGGCCGAAAAACCACGACGACAATCAGAACTCATGCTAATCAGAATTGAGACGGCTTGTCGCGTGAGTCACACGGCAGTGGAAATTTTGAGTTATCTACTCATCATGTAAAAAGACCACATTAGAAAACTTAGATGATAAGTCAATCTGTATAAAAGGTAGACAATAGTGCATTATGTTGAAAAACCACGCGAAATGATTAGTTTTAACCAAGATGGTGATAGGCAAAGAGAAACGCATAGTTATTTCGTTGAAAATGGTTAGTACTTTGTATAAGTCAATTCGAAATTAGTTGTGCCCCAGCTAATGGTGATAACAAACTGTCAGTTGATTAAAAGGCTTTCCAAAGAATACCCTATTCAGTCTGCTCACTACTATTTTCCAAAGCTGATGGTACTCTAATACTGGTGTAAATATGACTATCGAAAGATTGAAATAAACTGACTTAACAACCAGGTCAACGGAATACGCAAGCAAGTACAGCGGCCCCGATCAAACAGCTAGAAAGTTGTGAGTGATCATAAGGGTGGGACGGGAGGCTGAATTGCGAGTCTGTTTGCGAACTACAACTGAAACAAAGCCGATGAACGCCTACAAGAGAAAAATCGGCAACTTTCCCACAATACCATTGAGCAGCCTGATCTGATAACATGAAACTCGCAAATGAGTCTGTGTATCGAAGAGTGACGAATTATGCCACTGTTTATCGAAACGGATTCAGTGAAGTGTACTAAATTCATTGATAATGAAAGCATCTAGAGGATGTGAGATGTGACACACAGACTAACTCCCAATAGTGTCGATGTCTTTCCAATCAAAAGATGACAAAAACTCACGAACCTCCTCAATATCACCAGCCTAACAGAAGTTACAAAAAATGGCCAGGCAAATTCCTGTAACGTATTCATGTTCCACACTTTCTACCATGGATCACATACAGGATTACCAGAAAAAATCCGCGATAAAAATGGATTAGAATTTGGCCGAGCATTTAGAAAGACGTTACGTTTACATCATGGTATAAATGAGAGGTTTCAATAACAAAATGCGATTAGGGAACACAAGACATTGAAAGAAATAGCATCAATAGGTAGAGAAAACTAAACAGATAACAACATGCCGAAAAAAATGTACACTTGCTGTGGACCGTAAGTGTTGAATTGGTAAGGGTTCACAGATAGAACACAACGGTTGCAACAGAGGGCTGGCCTTACCACAAACGATTCAAAAAATTGATAAATGATTTGCAGTCAGCGTACACAAGGATCACAAAACCTAATCAGGAGGGGCATTCAAAATGTATCAAATTCTGGATAACACTAATCTGAAGGAAGGAATTGTGTACCCTTGATATAAATTGCTGTTCATACACGTGACATTTATCTGTCACTTTGTATTAGCTGACAATATACAATTACCTATCAAAGCAAGGTTCTACAGCTTTTGACAACAACAAAGTGTGCCGAGGGTTAAACTTTATTTTCAGAACTAAAGACATCAACAAATTGGCCTCGCGGTGGGTAGTCTTCTGAGGGCAGTTTGGCTGGGTTGTATGGTCCATACTTGAATTCTGTGTGTACACACAGTACACTACATTACACTGTTCCGTCTTATGTAATGACACAAAAGAGAAATAGAATTACTTATAAGTAGTGTGGGAGATTTTATGAATTGAATAAGACCCAATTGCGAAAAGTCTGCGCTTCAGCCGGATTCAAACCAGCGACAAAAACAACATGCCCAAACGCGGTATGTGTTCTACCAGCTGAGTTACCAAGCCACGTCAGGAGTTCAAAAACTTCGCATTTGGACTCAGTTACGCGGTCAATCAGTGTCATATGGAATCCATCAAATGATCCAGCGAACTGGATGACGAGCAAAATTTCTCAACAGAAATTTCTCCACGACCGACTTTTTTAACTCACTGGCCCTGGTAACTATTTCACTGTGCTGCAGTTAGTCTGAAAACCGAGCGCAGACCAAATTCGTTGCTTTGACGGTCCCATGACGCCTTCTTAGTGGTGAGTAAAAAAATGCATAGAATTATGTAGGGCGTGGAAAAATTGCAGTTCATTACAGAGTGTGCTAGAAACCATATTGATTTACACTGTGACCAAGAATACGGTCAAAAGAAAAACTTCGTTGAGCTTCTTTGGAGTGCAAAGTTTGGACTAACCATCCTGAGAAATACCATAAGGTTTTATCCGACAAACGATTGGCGGTTTCACTGTAAATACTGTCTCATCAAGAGAACTACGGATCCTTCAACTTGTGCGAATAAAATATTCAAGGAATTTCCTGCAAACTGTAAGACAAGTAGATCCAATTTTCCACCGACCATTGACGAACAATAGATGCTTCCGAAAAATCAATATGAACTCGTAAGTTATACGTTAAACAAAAACATGACAAATTCGGTAACCTTTTTCGGTGGTTGTTGACTATAAAAAACTATAGCTATAACATGTTTCCACATTTATACAACGGATAGCATTGTGTCAAACGGGATAATACATAACAACGTTTTTGCAAAACGAATTACCACTAGAGGAAAGAAACGACTAGACAGGAAACGTCCAGTAGAAATCGTAATGGATTAGTATAAGAGATTCACAAAGAAGTATACTTGTTGCAAGAGACAATTTTCCGCTAGGACGAAACCGATCAAAAGGTAAGTTGTTACAATGTTATTAAGTAAAAAGCTGCTTAGTTTCAAACACAAAATTCGAAAATAGAATGCTAACCTATATTGAGTTCCATAATGAGAATAAACGTAGAATTAATAATATTGTCAAAAGGCTTCGAATGTACAGCCGTCGATGCTCGTCGAAAATAGTTGATGGTTTGGGGGAACATCCTAGAGGTCGCGGCTTTAAATACTTAGATTTGCTATGAAGCTATGAACGAATCGATTAGCAATAAAACGTTTTCCCCATATTCTTGATCGAGTAGTTGTGTGGAAAATAAGATTTACAGTTAGATGTTCTATCCCTCACAGCTCAGTACTATCGTCACTGATAAAAAAGCAAAAAATGACAAATTGCGAATCGTAAAAATAAAAACACCTAAACCTGTCCTTAATACAAAAGACGAATATACGACGTTTGTGATTGGGCATCGTGGGCAAAAAATCCCAACGCTCATTTGTAAGTTGTGTGGAAACCTTCGAAATGATGTGACATTTTTCAATTAGTAAGCTTAACTAGTGTTTTTGAAATGAATAGAAAGTTGCCATCATTTTAATGGAAAAAATCAATTCTGTTCTCACTACCCTTGTAATAAGACGAATGGTTTTATTGAGTTTTTACAAATATTTCAGCGATTATTAATGCGTTAATCCACTTTCTGTACGATTAGATGATTCCATGAACATGAGGGTTTAGTTCAATCGTTCAGAGTTAGGTTAGCAGAATTCAATTATCAGCGATCACAATTAGTTTCGAAATTAAATCCCTTCGCTAACCATTACTAGTCGCATTGAATAGTAAAGGAGTGTGGTTGTTCTAGTGCTTAGAAGTGGATACCAGAACCGTCTTCACATTATATCCAACGGTTCAACTGTAGATGGCAGAACTAATCGATCTCTGTACCTTTGAACATGTCCTCAAATATACCGAGGATTTAATGAGCAAAGTGACCCGACACGACCCCGATAAACAGCACAAATTGGTCTAATAGACCGTCAAGCACCTGCTACAGATAGTTCATGTAGTCGATTTGATAAACGCCCCCCGGATATTGAAGCGTCATCACAAATTTGTCATCCAGAGGTCATTCGGGGCAAGGTATATAATGGACCATAAACTGGTCCAGTATGTACAAAGGCTGTTGATCTTGATTCGCAGTTGGTCGCCGTTTCGACGAACGACAGAAAAGTGGGCTACAGCTTACATTTTCAGCCTCAATCTAGTCTTTTTGTTTCATTGCAATTCAACGAATCGCAACCGACGAGACCGTAAAAACGGTAAACCAATAAGCCAAACTGTAGATGAGGAAAGCTTCTTTGCTTTGAAACGATGACATCTCGAAACTA
The DNA here is from genome assembly GCA_014338405.1 of Paragonimus skrjabini miyazakii. Taxonomy (NCBI): domain Eukaryota; kingdom Metazoa; phylum Platyhelminthes; class Trematoda; order Plagiorchiida; family Troglotrematidae; genus Paragonimus; species Paragonimus skrjabini miyazakii. The sequence goes on along the minus strand of JTDE01020801.1, from coordinate 7,426 downwards.
CGTTAGGCGAGTAACCAACCGAGATCGTTGTCAAAAGCTATGCAGATAAACGTCAAGTAGCCAATAGACCTACGCATATAGTAGGTATAATGTGACACACCACCGATATATCACAATGTAGCACCATAAAAATCTAAATTTGTGGCAAACACTATTTAACAGGTAGTTTGTCATCTCTCTGAGAGAAAATGTGACGATTGTGTAGTTCTCGTGACAGCCATTTTCACCGAACTAGGCTCGTTCATTAGCAGACTGATACACAATCGATCGATAACATATTCAAATGTACTGACCGGAAAGAATCGAACAACTTGGTAATAATAAACACTTGTATAGTGCCAGTCGCATTCTAATCCATGTTGCCAGAGCCAGATATTTCATCAACCGCTAAGAAGCACCGATATTGATAACGTTAGCTCCAGGCACATGCTACAAACAAGACTGGAATTGTACTCGGATAACACGGACCAAAAGCAAACAGGAATTAATAAACCATGTGTCCGTCTGTTTAATACAAAGCCCGTTATAAATGCTTCAACGAACCTGAATAATTCGTTCAGTTTTCAACAAAGTAACTGGAATAAACCCATACGGGAAGAAGGGTCTGGAGTACAATCTGCTACATCAGACCAACCTATGTCGGAACCGTCTAGATCCACTATGGTAGAAGGTTCAATGCCGGATCCTCTGCCCGTTCCATTTGAACCCGCTCAGCAAGTTTCAGAACAGCGATATATCGAGGTGCCCAGAATGCCACAAAGCGTTCAGGAACCTGGTTCTTCGCGTATGTCTCATCCAGATGATGAGAGTTTCGTTCTCCCTCAGCAGTCAAGCAGTAGTGCCCCAAGAATGATACAACAATCCTCCAGTGGACGATCAGTGAGTCAAAACGCTTTTAAAAGGCTTAAAACAATGGGATCAGTGGGCGAAGGGTCAGAAAAGTTACCATCTTTACCGCCACCCGGTGACCTTGGACCATACGGTTATCCAACTACCAAAACGAACGAGAAAAAACCGGAAACACGATATCCTGGATACAAAACTTATCAGGTCACGCGCTGTCTCTGTTGTTTCACGACTTTTTCAACATTACTACTGGTCGCTTGTGGCATCATCACCATTCTCATCGCGATTGCTAAAATGAAAGAGGGATGTCAAATGATAAGCGTGATGATAGTTCTGATGAATGTAATCATGCTCGCCATTGTTACTCTTGAATGGGTACGACTTTGGTTGTGGAGAGAGCCTACGCCGTTGAGTAGCAAACAGGCTATGAAAGGAAAGTTGACCGCTGAGGCCAGTATGGGCCCGTCAAATGTAGGTGGAGGATTACCTGCGATAGCTCACACACCAGGACCAGTGGCTAACACCGTCTATCCATCAATTACCTCCAACAGTAGCCCAGTTGGAGGACTACTTACATACGGTTTTCAACAGCGACTGTACGATGTGCCTCAATTTGTTTCTGCTCTATGTTTAGTGGTACTTTATGGTGTTGGTGGATTGTGCATTTGTGGAACGATGGCTGCAGCGGGTGCAAAACTTGAAAAATGCCCACAGCTTTCGTTGTGCGGAATCGGATTCGGCGCGATCTTGGCAATCCTGCTCAGTATGCGAATGGTCATGTGTTGCATGAGTGATGCTTGTCGTGGCCTGCTGCACCGAAGTGCATCAGCTGCCATTACAGAGCCCGTACCGATGGTTGCAGTAAATCAGTTGCATCAAGTACTCCCAGGAATGGGTAAACACTGGCACTCGGGCTGTGAGACTGACGGATCGACCTCCCAACCGACAGCGTGGCTGGTCAATCTTGCCAACACCTCAGACTCGCGACAGCAACTGAGTATCATAAGGCCGATGCCCGCACAGTATGCCAATGATCTGGCACGCTAGTCGTCAGACACAACCACGAAACGGGCGCAAAAGACACAAACCAACAAGTCATCAATTAGAAGCCAAACAAACGGAACAATTCTTAAGAGGAGTTACTCTTCCTTTCAAACTACTGCCCATTACATGTGCAACATTGCGAGAAAATATATGCAACGCAATCAAAATCTTCGTTAGCTTGACTCGTAAGTGACCATTTTTAAGTACCGATCGTAAAACTAAACTGAAGTTGCAAATATGGAGAAATTTTTACAGAATAGCTCATCGTATTCAATAATTAAAAGCAGACAAAAAGAAAGCGAAGAAAAACAGTCACTGAGTAAACAATGTCAGCTAGAATATGTAGAACAAGGCTGCAGAGTCATGGACGATTGACATAGACAACCATCAAGTAGATTCAGATCGGCAACTATCAGATTTACTGAGTGCATGCACACTGTGTAATACTTACCTACTACTTACTAAATAATGGCTGACAACATCAACGAAGTCAATCGAGTCACCTGCTCGTTGTGTTATCAAGCTGTAGAGAAATGAGTTTAGAAGGATGGGAACCACAAGCTCATGACACAAAATGGAGGCTTCTCAATGTGAAGTTCATTTTAGCTCACCGTCGTACTCGTAGGGCTACCCCGTGTAACAAGCTACGTCTATATTCAAACATACAACATCAAGGCGCCTACACATTGCAAACAAACAACCAAGCTGTAAGAGAAAGTAAGGCGTCATCAGCAAGACACCTTCCTTACGGCTCTCACAGCCCCGCGTCATCAGCTGCACTCACTTCACAGACAACTCGACCAAACAACGATAACATTCACGCCACTGAGCTCGAATAGCCGCCATCTTACCTAACGTCTCAAGCAACCGACTCTGTGAGTCGCGAAGGCTCCAGGCCGGGTGATGAACCTGATCTACAGTAGCCAACCCCTTCGTGAACGATTTCATTTGTCTACGCCAGGTCATCATCTGTCCACCTCGCACCTTGCGCCAATCGACCGCAGTGTCGGCAAACAGTGCTCGGTGTGGCGGACGACTGTCTAACATCATTAGTACATCGCCTAATCATTTAAGTCTGTGCAAATGCAATGACTGAACAAAAGAACTCGTTTGATAATCAGTGACAAACACTCGCTTCCTAACCTCCTCGTTGCTCACTCGTTGGTGCCAACCCATACGAGCAATTGAACGCAGACGTCGGTGATCAAACACCTTAAGACGGTTGTCGTCTTCTACCCTGATGGGCTAGGTTACGCTGTCGTAAAGTGATACAGACCTCACAGTTGTCTGATATATGTACCCCTGTTCCGCATGCTACAGTATCTGCTCTCTGAATAGCCTGCGAGATTTGTGTCTAGCAGCTATTATGATCCTCGAAATGAGTACCACTAAGGCAAATTTCTAAGCTGGTTTGGTACTCATCTCTTACCGATGGTAAAGCCAATTTCTCAACAGTCAGTCGCTATTGTCGGTGCGGTCGTTGTCTAGCAAAAGTAAGATCAAAACGACAACATACCAATGCATGATCTGAGTCCAAGTACGTGCTCCAATAAGAACGACAGTCTTGAATACAACCACGCCACCTGTAACTAACAGCTATGTGGTTTACATGAGACCAGGCCTGATTCGGAGAAGGCGGGCGCCAACTATAGCACTGACGTGAACGATGCCTAAAACTAGTGCTGGCTAAAAATAGCTTATACTCAGCGCACAGCTAAAACAATCGCTCACCATTATCGGACCGATGTGACGCTATCCCAAACTCGCCACCTAAACGAGATTCGGCTTCACTAAGGCGGCCGACCTGAGCATTCATATCTCCCGCCAGAACGACTATATCGGAGCCACATGTCCACCGGAGGAGAGAGGCCAGATCCGAGTAAAACGCGTCTTTGACGCCGACATCACTACAGTCAGTAGGAGCGTA
>JTDE01020800.1:7797-18888 GCA_014338405.1 Paragonimus skrjabini miyazakii | reverse complement strand
AGGACAGTGGGGGAGGGGTCAGCAGTAGCATGTTTTCGTCTATCCACCCTGCACTGCGAGAGGGCCGATGCAGTATGGAATTACTGGTGTGACTATTCATGATTGTGTGTGGGCTGAGATACTGCCAGGGCACCCAGACCTAGACAGGAGAACGATTAGGGTTCTCAACCAAAGCCTTTGGCTCAAGAGCCTATACCGCAAGGCAGTGGGTGGGTGGCAGTGTACCAGAACCGGTACGTTTTCCGAAAGAAGATGCCAACCTTCTTCCAACCCCCAACCTGGAGGATCAGGAGACTGGTTTTTCAGACCTCTACCTATCGGCCTGCCTGGCATGAGTGACTCTATCGGTGTGGTGGCCACACCGTCCAGTTTAGCCCAATAGGTCATCGAGACGCGCAAGCCGTCACACCGCATCAAGGTCCAGTCTCGTTGTGACGTTGCCGGGACTTGAACCACGGACACGTTGCTCGTGAGGCAACAATGTTTACCAATGCGCCATTGACCTCACATTAGGCACGACCGAATTATATGTGAACGCTCAACCACTTTCGCTCTAATGAGAGCGAAACTCGAGTCTAGTGCTTCTTTTCGAAAGGAGCCGACTGGAAAGTCTATGGAAATGCGACAGCTGCGATCAATTGTGGGTGTTCAAATTGAAAGAATGGGCTTACGATTATCTCTCTTCAGGCGGAATGAGAAATTCCACTACGAAATAAGCAAACAAACTACATTGTGGACCCACTATAGGATTCACATACATCAACACGAGGCTAGAAACTGTGCCAAATCGAGACAAATCCATAACGAACATCTTAAAAGAGTCAACACGAAACGGAACACGAGATGAGATCTGGAGCGTCAACAAACACTCTCAACCCTGTTTGAATCTGTTCACGTTTTTTCAGTGAGGCGACCAGCAGCAGGAACGTGATTACCTCTTCCCAATCAAGCTATCTACCAAAGTGATGAAAGAAGACTTCGACCACCTTACTGTTAAGAGTCGTTCGTAAATAGTTTTGTTCGCACGCGATTACAACGAGCGCAGTAGTAGCACCTGAAAGCCTGTAAGCGAGACTGCGGTAAACATGTAGAATGAAGCAAATGAACTGGTCGAACATATTAACCGGCACCAGCTGACGGATGCTCACAAATTTCGGAGATAGTAAATTACATACCAGTTACACATAGTCAACGATCATTAATCGATCCAAACGTTCCCAGTTTCAACCCGGTGAAAGTTGAACCGAAACTCAGCCAAGTGTTACCATTAAGCTTGACATGGTCTGCCTGTCAAACAGTTATTGATCAGAGTGACTGGACATTTCACCTTCAGGTCTCATCATAAAGCATTTGCTACTATATATGATACTCTCAACTTACAGTAGGATCATTTGAAAAAAACTGGAACTAGAATCCACAACCATATGATTATTAATGGGAGCTTAATCACTCGCCTAGATTTGGTCATCCTTACACTGCTCAACCTCCCTCACCCTACATGTAATCTTTAGCCTGCTCCATAGCCATAAGGTCAACTTTCGTTTAAGTAAGATCCCAGCCATTTTGCGTAAATCAATCAGGCCACTCGTATGGAGAGTAAAACATTGCAAATTTCAGTTCAAGATATTTTCACAAAATCGACCAGCATATAGTGTGAAACAATGAAAACAGTAAAAACTTAGCTATCCCACACAAGTTTTGCTGTCATTGCTTGAACTTAAAAAGACATAATTTCAATTACAATAAAATGTCCATCCATACCACTGTTCAAACTTACAAAAGATGCATTCCCCGAAGTATTTCATGTTTGTTGAGTAGACTCTTTCAATTGATTCTCATAATAGGTGTGCCTGATTACTGCAATATAAACCTCTGAGAAATACTCATCAGAAATGAACACTTCAGGGTATCAATCTGGTTCCTCACTAGCTCCCATGATGTTTCGACCTCCGAACCATTGGTTATCATATTGAAACACCATCCGTTCATCGTTATGTTAGTTCACAGACGATTGCAGTTAGATCGAAAATGCCAGAATGTATAACTCGGCGTTCTGTTTTTTGTTGGTATTGTAAAAACACCAGCTCCAACTTCTTATGTGAAACACAAGCTCATCCAGATCTTCACACTGCCGTCTTCAGACGATCATCCACTAAAGGCATTGAAGTCATGCCAGTGATGGCGTCAACAATCCTCATCATCAGATGGAACTATCTTCTGTTCAGAAAATCTTATTTACAGCTCAATGTCTTCGTTGTTCTTTGTGACACTTCTATAACGGCGGTAGTCGTCGAAATTTTCGATGAACAGACAGCGATGAACTTATCACAAGCTAGCGAATTACGCTCTGTGGAAACTCCAGTGTCAAATCCCGCACGATAGTGCCTACGCCATTATCTATGGCAAACTGTACTGATATTTTCGTTTGGGGAACATAGCTCTCTCGGTTCGTTTCTTTTTGTAGTGGTTTCTATGACCTAAAGGATAGTTACTAATAAGCAGTGTGACAGATTTATGATTTTAGATGAGACTCAATTGTGAAAAGTCAGGGTTTCGGCTGGATTCGAACCAACGACAGAAACACCATGCCTCAACGCAGCAAGCGCTCTACCAGCTGAGCTACGAAGCCGCGTCAGGAGCTCGGAAATTTCACATTTGGACTCGGTTACCCACCCGTCCCACTGTCTCATATGGAATCCACCAAATGATCCAGGGGGATCGACTGCCCCGGCGGGATTTCTCGAACAGTTCACGGTAGAATCTACCAACGCCACTGTTAGGCATAGAAATTGTATTACTAATAAGTAGTGTGGCAGATTTATGACTTTAGGTGAGCCCCAATTGTGAAAAGTCAGGGCTTCGGCATGGTGTTTCTGTCGCTGGTTCGAATCCAGCCGGAGCCCTGACTTTTTACAATTGGGTCTCATCTACAGCATTGTTGCTCATCACGGTCTACATGTCCTCGGGCGTTGTCTTAGTACTTTACTGCTGGATCGGTTGTGCAAAACACCGAAATATTGACTAGCATAAAATCAACCATTCTAACTACACCGATCGTTCACAAGGAACGAAAACTGACTATAGGTCGTCAGCTTTCCGAACAAATCGATTTGTGAGTATCATTCATTGGGTTGTCAACACTCAATTGTCAATGACGTTCAATTCAACACGAACAGCTTGATTACACGAGGGCTAGGGGACAGAAGATTCATGCGACGATGATTAGGGCCCAGGAAGTCTCGACTAACAGAATAACAGTATAACCACGAAGAAGAACGTTGTACGTTAGCGAATGTCATTCAGTCATTTCACGGGTTTAAGCTCTGAAAAGTTGTCAATGTGGTTTACTTCTTTCTGCTTTTAACAAAAGGGGTTTAAATTTAAATCAGAAATAGCAACAACGTCAATAATTACAGATGTTCAGAGTCCAGAATTGAATATCTAATATTATCCGCACACTCATATTTGCAAGAGACCATACACGAGGGGGGGGGGGGGTATCGTTCAGAGGTCCACGCAACCATTTAGTAGACGTTGGTTTGATGAAACTCGGGATACTAAATTACCACTGATTAAGCTTTACATAGGACTTCCTAATCCAGTATAAACTGGAGTTGAGCTTGTCAGAGCAATGTGTGAGAAGTGTTCACGAATAAATTTATGTAGTTCAATTAGGTCGATTTGTAATCAAACTGAGTTTGGTCCAATATAGCTGCTGTACTGTTTTTTCTTTAGGACGACCATATCCACTTCAAACCTCAAAACAATTCTTTGTGTGGGTCCGGGAGGTACCCCATGCAAGATATTCCGCATCCCATAAAACTGTTCGTTGGATGAGAATGTTTCTTCTAGGAAGAGTTATTTCTGAAATAAGCACTAAAATGTATCACACTGAAGCCTTGTGATGCAAAAATGAGAACTTAGTTCAACTGATTGATAAACTACCTCGTTTAAAGTAGCATAGCGAAACAAATCAAATTCACTTACAGTTGAACATTCGGAGAGGGAGATGAAAGTATGCCTCTGCCAATTTGAGTAGGTTTTGGATGGTTAAGTTTTGTAGATTTCTTAACAGTCGGTTCATGTGATGCCAAAGAAACGGGAAGTGGTTTAGCTGGTTGGTTAGGATTAGTGAGATCTCTCAGCACCCTGGGAGACTGCGACGCAGGACTGGGATCAGGAGCCACAGCTTGTTTTTTTGCCATCTGAATTTGTCTCAAATCACTCAATGTTGGCGGAAGAACGGACATGTTTACTGTCTGATTGACTGACAGGTCGAACACATTCTGAAAAGATCAGACGAAAAGCAGAAAAACACGAATGGATTTCGAGGTAACAGGGATAGAACTTTGGGAAGCATGGAGCAAGAGCCAACGAAGAAGACCAATATGAGAGTGGATACATTAGTTTCAAACGACAGCCAGAAACTGTTGAGAGATACTGCACTAAGGTAACATGAGAACATACGTTTATACTAAGGAGGATGGGGTAACGCTACTGACCTGAAGATCAGGCATCAGCCAATAGCTTTCAATCAGGTATCTGTTTACAACCAATCAAACTGCGAACATTCACATGGACGGGATGAGTCAGATATCCATTTCACGAATATAAACTTAGCCATTGGCGCATTAATTCCCATCACGACAAACCGTCGGAGCGAATCACCGCCCGACTGACTTGGACACACCTAAGAAAGCTAACTTGTCACTTGTCAAGTCCTGTGTTGTCTGTACGGTTCTCGTGGACAACTGACACCGGTTCGAATATCCAATAGATTTTTGGTGCCACTTTCGCAAAAAACAGAGAACCATTATAGCAATCAGAAGTGTGAATACGATGCTTGAAGCGAGTTAATAAACAAAGGCACGTATATCACTTTCGAGATAATCATCACATTTTACGCATGAAATGGTTGCAAGTAAACGGAAAGAATTTTGTGGAGAACCAACCGAAGTTGTGCAAAGCAACGGTTAGAAATCATAAACGTGGCCAATATAGGGATTGGGTTATTTGTAAGCGACGACGGACAAGCAAGTCCAGTATAATTGTTTAATTCCCAAATCCGACTGAAACAAACATCCGTAGGTCACATCCACGGACAACTGGCAGATGACGGGGATGAGAAGACTAACAAAACAACGTTAACTTAAACAAACGCACGCACATGCCCGTGAGAAGAGAAAAAAAGAAACGGGCAAGCACCTTCGGCTTGGACAGTTCCTTGGAAACCGTCGCTGTTGTAGATCCTTCGGGTTTCAATTTTATGTTAGATTGCTTTTTCTTACTGCGTGTCTTTTCTTTGTCCACGCGATCCGGAAGCGTGTGTTTAGTTTCGGCACGAAAAGCGACCTGACCCGGACGGTCTATATGAACTTCGACAGTGCGCGTAATTGGTTCAGTCGGTTGTTTGCTGAGCCTAACAGCCTGATTCTCGCAATGATCCTTAGCCTCGTCCTCATCATCAGTGTCTACTTCGTGTACCAGACGACGACGCTTCGGTTTTGTGCGAGCTGGTTTTGGGCGAGGAGGAGGAGAAATAAAAGAACACGCTGAATCATCGATGATTGGCTTTGATTTCAGACGTGCCTCTCGTAGTGGACGCATTCGTTGTGGCTTGGCCGCGATCGGTGAAGTTTTAGGAGGAGAAGTAACCACATCCGAACTGACCGGAGCATCAAGGATCACGACTGGAGAGAGAGATTTTGCAGCCTCAGTGAAAGAGAGAGCCGGTTCATTAGAGTCGATTGGTGTTATAACACGTACAGGGTTGGACGCCTTATGGGTGAGCGTGGCTTCGGTAGCCTCTTCTGGAGCTAAAATTGATCAAAAGGATTTTTTTTAAACAGAAAATAACCTCAGAATCTGTACAAGAGGTGCTTTCCATTCAGAAAATACAGAACCCTAAATGAACGGTCATCAAAACAAACACCAAAAAATGGCTATCGTAACTGAACTGAGTAAATGTGGGAGAGAGGTGAAAATGAACGAGACAAACCGATCTGATCGCGAGGTTGACAACATCCAATATTAGTTTGTTACAATGACGAACGCAGAAGGGCCTCTTTGCATAACGCTCACCACTAGTGGATTCCATTGTATCACTTACGGTTTCATTCGTACACCATCCAGTACAAACTCAAAAGAATAAGACAAGGAGGCGTACGAATCGGGGCATTTGTGGTCCAGTCAGTCAACAATGCTAGTTAACAGGATGTCCTTATCTTCCGGAGACAAAAATGAGACTAAAATGGTAAGACCTAAACTGAGAAGAAAGACAATGAAAATGTAAGGTAAGAGATAATTAGTTATAAGGGTAGATATTATAACATTTTAGATAATAAGAAGACATACAGAATTTAAAGTTGGACCGATAAAACAAACAAAACATTCAACGTACAATGCATCAACTCAATTGAAGAAGAAATAGAAAATCACTATGGGCCGAGTTTCTAAACTGGAGAGCGGGCGATTTAGCAAACAAAAGCGGTCGTTGGTTGGTACGAACAAAGAAAACAGATATAACAGACACAGCGCTTAGTGCACTCTACGTCCCTTCGATGACGATGTGCTATGAGTGGGATCATGGACTAACATCCCGAGACGTCTAGCACATTCGCGGTCGAATTCAGCGCAACGCCTTGTAGCCACTTCACTACGACCTTATGGTACCTGTGGTTCATTTGTGTGCTGCGCGGTTAAATTCATGTTGCTAACTGAACCTTCAGACGTCTGTTGGGTTTGAACCGAACAATTTACTTGGATAAGACTCGGGGAACGCAGCCGCAGAACTTCGCCTACCTGCTGTGGGTTCCCCGTTGAACAGCTGCTTTGAAATCCGTCCACCGCCCATCCTACGGACGTGTCTTTGCCGACGAAGCCCATTAAACATGGACATAGCTCCAATCCCGTCCGTATTCACTCGCCGAAGTACAACAATGTTCGGAACCATGTCCCACCGCCGAATACCCAAGATGCGCTTTAGATATTGCAGATAAAAGCGACTCAGACGATATCCAAGTCTCACTGCCGTACAACACAGAGAGCACCACTGAGCGGCAGACAGGCAGCCTAGTGTTAATTTTTAGGTTACGGTTCTTCCAGACACGTATTTCAAGACGTTTAAAGAAGCGCCAGCCCTAACCACAAGAGCTCGTAACTCGCGATCCACGGACAGATCCGTCGACAGAACGCTACCCAGGTAGAAGTCTGCGCAGCTATCAACAATGTCTCTATTGATGGGGATTCCACGTGCAGGCCAAGCACTTCCTCTCGGAGAAGCTTGAGAGAGCAAATGTCTTATTTGTGTCGATATCCAAACCAAAATGGATGCCGCGGCCAGTCGGTTAAGTTCATATTCGCTGTGTACAAATGAGCGATAATGGTGCGGTCAGAGATTCAACCACGTGGTACATAAATGAACCATAGGTGCCATAGATCGTGATGAAATGTCTACGATTACCATCTGCTATCACAACTCTAAACAAAAATACAGAGCATCCTTGAACTCTTGAGGGACTGCTTCTCGATGTCAGATAGAGTGGGCTAAATGAAGTACAACGCGTTCCGAAACTGGGCCACCATACTTCAAAATTTCACCTGGCAGCCCATCTTCATCCGCAGCCTTTCCGTTTCACAGTTGTTCAATATCCCTCTGCACCTCTGCTCAATGTGGATTGAGAATAAGCAAATCCTTAAATTCTTGTTGTGGTAGATTACTCACGGTCACCCAATCAGTGATAGCAGGTCGGTTTAGTAGGCCATCAAATTGTCCACGTTTGAACGTCTTGACATCCTACGGTTGATTGCACGAAAACCCAATTCCCTTCAATCAGTGATTTAACAGACTGGAGGAATGGACCAAAAATCACTTAAACCAAACAGTAGAACTCCTTGTGTTGTCGGCGGTCAGCGCAGCTCTGCACCACCTTACTTTGTTTTTCCCACCAGTCGTCCTTGAGCCCGCGAAGTCCTTCGGTGAGTTGTCAGTGAACACCATAGAATGTGTCGCTTATGGTTTCATCGTCTGCGTCCATTGTAGGAACAACAAACACTGCATTCCTTCGTACCAAGCTGGAGCTAGTAAAGACGCGTCTGACGCTTGATACCGGTCGTCTCGATGGCTGCTGCCGTGATCTGTTCCCCGAGCGGTTGCCATATGCCGTCAGGGATTGGGGATACAGAGGCATCTTTTAGACGAACAGCACCTGCACGTTGCAACGTAGTGCTTCTTTTTTAATTCTTCAACCCTTTGGCATCCAGTTTCTGTCATTATCCAAATGTTCCACAATAAACAGGCCCACAAACATGAATAACCAACTTCGTCCTGATTCGTGTCACTCACGTGATATGTACTTCGTGAATGCCACGCTGTCGCACGAACAGGTATTTAAATAAATGGTGATGACCGTTTCGTGAGTGAGTCCACGTCGTGATGTCGCTCGCGTCCAGTTGGAATCGGGTGTTTGTGATGGTCAACTCGTGAGTAACACACAGACGAAGCAGATAACCACCGTTCTTATTGACTGCCTTAACGCCATGAGGTCCGAGAAAACTAGGCCAGACTGTTCAGTCGTGTCCAACTTACGTGTTGAAGTAACTAAGACCTAATAGCTTGTCACTCACCGGTGTCCAGCGAACTGTGGCGGACAGCTAATGAAAGAAGTGGTCCTCTGTATCACCGCTGACACATAGTTGGATCTAACATATCAAGAAATGTTGCAAACTTGCCTCGACGGAGTCGTAGGTACATGGATATGGTTCAAAGGTTGATCCCGGGTGGTTCGACTATCACGATGCAATCAATGACCAAAAACAGACACTGTGCTCTCAAACACCGTCTGCCGAGTAACGTATCCAGTAGAAGTTCACCCGGCATCCGATTTCCGGAGCCTAACTTGGTCTGTAAGTCTTGCTTCACTGACGGCCGCGACATCGATACTGTAGAGGTTCATTTCATGGTCATTAGTGCGATGTGGCGTGCTGGCCGTACAGTGTTGCATCGATTCACGATTAGTCAAACTCATCTCAACTAAGAATATGCTTTATTAAATAATTTTTTTGTAAGTTTCATAATCCCGATTTCTTTCCAGTGGCAAATACCCATCATATTGTGGATCTCAGGGAACCAGATTAGGCGTAATAAATATGTAAAGAGTTTACATAAGGCTTAAAAAGTTCGCCAGTTTTCACAGGTGAAACCATAGAAATCATTAAACTTGTTAAGAGGTATTTCGACTGATTTTGAGTAGTAGCTGGTTTTAAGTAACATAGGCTAAACATTATTCGCAAGTGGTCGCAGTTATCGCATTCATTCCCATAGACTTTCTAGTCAGATTCCTTTGAAAATAAACACAATGTTAGAGCTCGTCAGTAATGCATATCTTTGTCATGGTCGGGATTTGAATTCCGGCTACACTTTCACGAGAAAACTGTGTTGACTACTAAGTCACTGACCGCACACTAGAAACGATTGAAGTACCATATGCAAACATTCGGAGGCATTCGTTTGCGAGTATTTCTCAGATTGTGCGGCAGCCTCAAGATGAGACAAAGCAACTCCAATCAATGACCTCAAGATTAGGATTTCTCTCTAAGTTGAAATCACAGAAAGTAGCAAACTTGTCGGGCAGTGTTTCGGCTATTCATAAATAGAAGCGAACTTTGGCTCTCGCATTCTCACAGACATCCCAGCCAGCCCATTTCGGAAATAGCCATTATACTCGAGGTTCGCTCTTGTTGCAGCCCGTCAATGCAAAAGCCGCAAACAGTTGTGCACGATGTTCAATCTATATCAGACGAAACCCATATTACTTATCAAAGATATACATATATAACAAGTGACTGTGAGAAACTACCAATTAGAAGGCTTACCAGGTTCGACTGATTGAAGCAGACTGTTTGGCTGAGGGGAGTCCAGATGGACGAGAACCGCTGTGGGCTGAAACCACGTATAGAGATACACAGCGTAAGTGTGGATTGGTAACAAGGGTGTCCGAATGGTAACATGCAACTGGAGTAACTATCAACCTTAATCAATTCCATACCAATAACTTACTAAAACAATCACAGAAAAAGAGAAAGCATTTGAGTTACATAAAGACTATCCTCAATATTGTTCACAATGATTGATGAATCGGTTAGAAATTAAGTTACCTCCAGTAATTTAAAATACTTCCTGTTCAAACTTGATTAGTTTGTTGGTAGTACCTGTAGCAAACTGGGTAGTATAAACCAATAAACCAGATAACGAAAATGCAAAATTCACGTTTGTTGGATCAATTACTCTCTTAGTCAACGGAGCGTTTGCTACACCACGAATTGTTCAGTGTGGTTGCTAACAGATGCGAAAAACTACAACGTGGTCGCCATGTGATGATGTGGGGGTGACTGCATGGTTGAGCAAAATTGGTAGGTTGGGGAGTTCGGAACAAATCAAACCACTAGGTGGAAATGCTCAAGGACCTGGAGCTGTGTCACATACAGTGGGGGAGCCTGTATTCAAGAAGTTGTCGTTTCTCCTTTTTCATGAATCTCTGTTTTTTAACTCTCTAATTCCCCGATTGCTTCGTGGACAGGCAGCAGCTCGAGTTGCAGTAGTAACGGATATGGTTAACAGCTAAAAATGACGACGGTTATCTAGACAAGAATAGGTCAGGCAAAACGGGCGCTTGAATTCGCTACCATACGATTATTAGCTGCTGTAATTTCTTCATCCTTAACATTAGAAATATGAGTCCGTGGTGTTTTTCATACTTCTGCATTCCTGATATAACTTCCTCAGTACACAAGTGGGTGAACAGCCACAACTTCATTATCAAACCGAAGACTGATTTTGCAAGGTTATAGAAACACGGCAGACAGCAGTTGGTAGCCGTTTACCACATCAAACAATCTTTGCCATTGTCTGCCAATGAATGCAAGGTACGAGTTGTGCAAGTGATTCCTTAGCATAGGACAATGAAGAAGGATACTAGTAGATAAACCATCATTGGTTACGTTCGTCTCTTGAGTGTGGAACAAAGTTTGTGGTTCGAAACATTAAGATGTTTCACATAGTTGTCTGCAAGGTACAAGGAATGTAATGGAACA
>JTDE01020797.1:10257-47863 GCA_014338405.1 Paragonimus skrjabini miyazakii | reverse complement strand
CAGATGGAAGCGGCGCAGATAGAACACGTTCCGCCGATACAATGTTCAATTTTCCCTTTTGCACAACAGAATAGACAGTACCATTGAAGAGTAGACAAACAGGTTCATAGCCACCTTCAGGCTAAGGTTCTTACAAACACGTCCTTTAAGACGTTCGAAGACAGTACTGGCCTTCGCCATTTGCTCGATTCTGGCTACACAGTAAATCCTTCGAAGGTTTACCATATTGTTCGCCAGGCTGCCAATGAAAGTACTTCAGCTTTCTCCGAGACAATAGTTATATACTTCAGCAAACCACTTTTATGTGTAAAGGAACGAATGGTAGTGAACTCACCACTACCGTGTTGACTCATAGTACAGGGGTTGGTCATAAGGTATATCTTTATTTTTTATTCTATTATTAACATTTTATTGTAATCTACCGTAATCATATTGCTCTTGCCTTTAGTTCGTTCATGTGAACCCAGTATGGATTGACTGACTGCATTCTGTTCAATTCATCTGCCAGTGGATTAGGATAAGTATGACATTTGAATCACTTACTCATCTGCTTGCTACCAGTCCTCATCTCCTAACCCATCTATTCCATTGCTTATCTTGTGTCTTAGTCTAGTGAGAAGAGAGAGAATGTTCAAATATTCAGACATTTCGCACACACTCCTACAACCGAATCATGATTGCTAACTAGGCAAACTCTCTCGTTTTTCCTGTACGCAATTACCCCTTCATTCATCCAGTTGTCAGTTCGTATATGTAACTGACGAGAACGAACGAAACGTTGTTCTACCATACACATTACATAACAATTTTGACCTTATTCATGTTGTTGTTTGCCTGAATAGTGTGACAATTGTTTATTTGGTCCACTTTGGGTCCATTTTGTTCTCAGTCGTTTATAGTCTATCTATGTTCACAATCAGACTGCTATGCATGTTCGTCAGGCTGCTGTTAGGTATTTGGTTTTTGGATCTACATGAAGTCTCATGGACGCGAAATTTTGCTTTGCACCCAATAGCGATCGGTCATCTTTATCGTCGGCTCAATAGAATATCACATCCGTCAGCTAATTGCCGCGTGTAGAAGGTCAGTTCTATTCGATATGGCCCAGAAATTTTGTATTCCTCGGTGGTGTGGATGGTGAACACGACCTGCTTATTGAGTTGTATTTGCACGAACAGGCACGCAGACATGACACAGTAATCACTTTGGGAAAATTGGCGAGGTTGTACAGCTCCCAGTGTTTGCTCAATTAGCCTTAGTTTGTTATCACTTGAGAAGTACTCAACCCTTTTACTTCGTATGCACAATAGCCTGAAGTCAACCCCAGGTCCTTTGAGAAATTTTACTATATACTAAATCGGGATAAGTTCTAGTACTTCCAGTTTTTTTGGAGCGGTGCATCTGACCGTAGTTTTTGTTAATAACGTGATTACTCACGAGTAGTTAAGAGAAAATAATCTTTTCCTTGCCGCTCACAAAAACAATAGTTAAGACCAATTAAAACGTACTTGATGGTGATCGGGAAGTCTTAATTTGAGACTATCCCGTCAGCAATATTGTCTGTAAAGCATATCGAT
Organism: Paragonimus skrjabini miyazakii; assembly: GCA_014338405.1. Lineage (NCBI taxonomy): Eukaryota > Metazoa > Platyhelminthes > Trematoda > Plagiorchiida > Troglotrematidae > Paragonimus > Paragonimus skrjabini miyazakii. Next base: position 46,286 of record JTDE01020797.1, on the reverse strand, counting down.
TGACCATGGCTTCTGGGATGTAGGGATTTTCTCTGATGGTACGTCCCACCTTGATTGAAACATTTCACTCTCTTCAAGAGTTAACCAGCTTATTTGGAGAGGGGAGAGGGGAAATGGAGAGTGATTCGACGCTTCGTCCATTTTCTCACTCGATGAAATTGCTTAACTTGAGTCGGTTCTCCATGCACTATCAACGCGTCAGAGGCTGTTATTTTGGTCTATGTCAGCAACTGAGACAGTATCAAGCACAGCGCAAATGACTATCTCCGAGGTCATCCACTGATCCTGCAACATCAGACGAATCGCCAGAATTGCAAATAACATTCTTCTAGTTTTCAGTTACGTCCAATCAGGTGCGTCTGTTCCCTCAGTTGAATCTGAAACCGAACTTAGCATATTTGTCTCCAATGACCCGAGTCTGTCCCAAAACAATGATGACACGAGACCATTCATCCATTTCTCCTTCAGACCATTCACACCTCCTAATTTTATCCTCTTCTTGGGGTGTGTATCCATACCTGTGGTATATAGTAAGGCAACGATTCAACAACTACAACGAGTTTAACGCTTAGCAACGAAATACGTCATTGGGCTACGAAATCGGTCTTATTATGTGTCTTCGGTGTTCCCCATATCGCAAAGGAAGACGTGCCGGTATGTGGCCGTAACTTGTCACATCTTGAACTGCTCAATACATGAGCAGAGAATTAGTCAAGTGATTTATTTCCTCTTGTCTCACGCAGTATACTCTAAGTGAAAAACTACAGACAGTGGCTACATTATTAACAGGTTTTATAGATTTGGAATACACTCCCCTAGGAGGTAAATGTTACCCCCAGACGGAGAGCCCCTCAAACAAAAACTGTAATCCCACATGGTTAGGCATCGTGGACGTCTAAGGGCTAATTCCTCTAGGCAGGTATTTTTGTGTTTGTTGCTCGACACATTCAGGAGAAATGCAGGAAACACAACCAGCCCGTGTATGCTCTCTTCGTAGACTCCACCAAGGTCTTTGATTCCACGAGCCGCAAGGCGTTGTGGATGGTGTCTGGTAGGTTTTGATGTCTAGGTGAGTTCGTCAATTTGAGTAGAATGTTGCAAGTTGGCATGAAGGTGAAGTTACAATCATGTGGATCTGCCTATGATGATTTCACATTGTCACTGGCGTGAAACAGGGTTCTGTTCTAACCCCGACCCTATTTGTTTATATCTGACTGCCATACTAACAGTTGCTCTGCAGGGCTCGGCGGAGGACGGCGTTGAGGTTGAGTACCGGACGGATAGACGCCCACTGAGTACTCGACGTTTCAACACCCCAAGCCGGCTACTTACCTCAACGATGCGCATGCTTCTGTTCGCAGATGACAGCCCGCTGTTCGCACACAGTGGAGACGGACTACGGTGACTGGCCACGGCTTCACGACCACGGCATCCAAATTTGGGTTCAATATTAACAAAGAGAAGACATTCCCTTTCTCTCCGCTTTCTCCTGGCGGAGGTGCTGTTCCTATACGTGCACCTCAAATTGGCATCAATGGACATTGAATAAAAATGATGCGTTTTCAGCGTACAGAGTAAAAAGTTTCCTTAGATTAACCACAGGCAGATCAAGTTTAATGTGGCGTTCTATCACATAATCAGGAATTATACCAACCGCTTCAGCCAGAGAAATACTGATAACCAAAGATTGCACATCGAAAGGTACCGTCATCCTTCCTGAAATATCAACTTACCCTAGATAACCAGAAGGGCACTCTTGACATCTGAGACCCCGCTGATTCCATGGACATCAGTTATCATAACATGGTGACCTTAGACGTAACCCCTTTTAAACAACGACGCGTGATTAACATGAAATATCTTTGTCAAATCGCGTTACGAACAACTAACCTGACAAAGGTGGTCATGTTGGAAACGCGCAAAAAATAATTTATTTTCAAGAGTTGTATCTATAGGCATATCAGATGGCGTAGAATCTGCTCTGCATTTCACTGCAGAGATCACCTAAATAAAACTAAAACTTAGCACCCTGTTGTAACTTGAGGTACGCCCTACGAGCGCGTAGACAGACAGCGGAATAACGGTTAGTGGAACGGTAGATAACGGAACGACGTTCAACGGTTCTGAACGACTGACTACGAAATATGCAAGATTGATACGAATCTTCCGGGCCAACTCAACCACCCAATGCTAACGGATGAACACAGAAAAGACAGGCCTCCAGACAGAGCCACCTTATGTCACTCAGTCCGAAGACAACACGGTCACAAACTAGACAACATTTAAAGGGTTTGTGACCAATCAGAAAACAAGGACAAAAGTGGACCAGACAAAAATCCAGACAGTACAGTGATGTCCCAATTAAAGGACGAACATGTGGGCGGTATGCCAGGAATTAGCTCTGGGCTGAGAACGCTCGTGAATGGCGAAGTGCGTAGGCGGGGTGAAGTGACAAACGGCCGTGCCGGCAATGAAGGTCACTTCGAGCAGAATGAATTAGGCCTTCCCAAATGCAAATGAAAACCGTATTTCCGGGAAGTTGGGTTCTTCTCCGACACACTTCGAGGTCAAGTCAAACTGATAACGACCGCAAATAGCTCGGTAATGTTTCGACAGTAGAAAATACACAGATATCACCAAATGTATGAGCGTAGATTACGGAGTCAATATGAAATGTCACATACGTTAAAATGGTACGTCCCAAGATAGTTTTCGACCGTCAGTGGTCGAACACAAACAGAAGGTGTCCAGATTCGTGACGGCTGCCCAAGAGACCATGATATGGACACAACTGAGTCACCAAACATATTGCTCAAAATAGGAGAGGAGGCGGCGAGTAAAGAGAAAGTCCAAACGGATTTTACAGATGAGTAACAAAGAGTTCACCCCAAAGCTTGTGCTTGTAGACATAACTATAATCAAACCGCACGACAACGTCACTAATCACACGTTCTACAAATATCACTTGGACGACATTTCGTCAAGTCCAAAACTGTTACGACAATCAGAAATTACTAACTGATTCCTCTTCGCACATTAAGTGCAATATCAGCGTGCAAGAAAACAACAACGTCATCCTTTCCAAACGAACCTTGCACCATCCAACAGGGCATTTCCGCTCAAACATAAAATGATAGAATCCTTTTCATAATTTTCTTCCCCTACAATATTGGATCAGCCGCTTAGCAGCAAGAGCATAACAAGTTTGAACTCCAGATATCTTACAAGACGAATTGCCACATGTTTCGAAACTGATGAGTATTAGGAGATTTAGTTGATTTAAGCCGAATACCACTCACATTTGATCAGATATTTTCTAAAATTGTCGAGGACAAGACTTGACCCACAACTACCACCACCTCGTGTTAACCGTGGAACCGTTGACATCACATAATGTAGCGAAAAGGCGTTCAGTAAAGCACAATCTTTATTGCCCAACTCGCTAGTTACCATGCCACACGAGCGCTCGCGATTTTGAATCACCATTCCAGTCCACAACACACCCCGGTTTCCGCTCGTACGTCGTGTGCAAATCTACCCGGTTTTGGTGTGTGATCGGCGCCGTCTATCGGGGGGTTTTCTGCCTGCTATTCCTCGTCCGTCTATCCGATTTCGTTGAGCGATGGCTTGTCCGGTCGCTCGTGCTGCCCTCTGTCTATCTACTGTAGGCTTTGAACGTATTCTACAGCCGTGTCGAGATATTCCTGAGAGTGTTGGAATAATCACGCCTTCAATTTGGTCATCCATCCTATTTCGGCTGCCACGTCTCGCCCGTTGGTCCGATCCGGTCGAGCGGTGACTCATCCGGTCGCCCACGCCGTTCTCTATTCGCTCACCGTGGGTTTTTGAACGCACTTCCCCCTGTGTTGGGGTATTCCGCCGAGAGTTGGAATGCTCGCATTTCCTGCCTGACAGTCCCCCACAATAATACATGACCCAGTTATCACACACGAATGCTGAACCACTTCCGCTTGTAAGAAATATTCATGATGCCAAATAGCCTATAGCGGTGGTACAGGTTATTGCCTCCTAACTCCAGTCAACAACGCTGAAACGAGGACGTCTCAACCAAATCGAAATCTTCAACTTCACTGAACCTACTTAAGTCTGTGATGACTACATTTCAAATCCCAATTGCAGCAAAGGTATGTACTATCGACATGCAATGACAACAGCGGAGCGTAAGAGGAACGGTTCTTTTAAAAAGCCGTTGATTTAAAATTCTATCTAAATAAGTAGGTAGCGAGCAAACTTTAATGAATTTAAAGTTTATTCAAAACGGGTACGGTTTACAGAAGAAAATTGTAATAAACTGGGCGTGCCACCGACCACAAAAAAAAATCAGAAGATTGTAAGGACGACGTTTCTGATTGGGTCACCGGTCGCAAGTGAACTTCTTATTCAAGAGATGTTCGATGGTCGTAGCATAACTTAAAATGTGTTCATCTGATATTCTTTCGTTTTATCTCTCTCTATATGTAATAGTTAAGCCAGCCAAATGGGAAGAATCATAACGTGGCTAACGAAAAAGATTCAAAAATAGCCCCCAAAATATTCTGAAACAATCGTTTCCCACATGTTAAATACCGGTCCGGAAACCACTATGAAAAACGTGCCTCCCTACCAATCTGTAATGCTCACTAAGCTCAATTCAGAGCTAACAGAGTTGGACGGTTATCAATCTTACAGACTATTGTCTGGATACCGACAACCACGCATCTAATGGAGGGGGCATGTGTGCCCCCTTGTACATCTAGCAACGTCATGTTCAACACTAGTAGGCCATGATTCACTCTGCTACACACACTTTCATCGACCTGTCTGTTCTGACTATCATAAATAATTCATGTACATCTTATGAAACTTCAAACGCCTGTTGTAAATCAATGTAACCAACTGTTTACAGAGATGGCTTCGTAAAAACGAACAACACAAAAGGCTAGAAAGAAATATCGTTGAACTGTGATCGTGGGTGATACAGTATTGTTTTTCAGAGAAGCTGTACATGCTGAGCATAACAAACAAGTCGGTTACGTGTCTGATCAACTGAGCTTATCGATTTATTCACTACCTCCTCAGAAACCACTACTCAAGAACTGAGATTCTTCACAATAAAATGACATAGTTTAAGTCAGCGAAACAAATGCTACATTGATTGCATGGAAGCATGCGCCATCGATCAAAGTTGACATTGTAGCATGTTCACACACATTGCTGAATGCAAACATTTAGGATACTTCAAGTGGCCGAATCAACGAGAAACGATTAGTGCATACCATTCGACCAAAAACTTCAGTGAATAACTGCAGTATCAGACGGTAGTTACGGCAGTTAGGTATTATGGCACTCTTTTTATAAACAGAATGACTATATAGCCCCCCGTCTAAACTTGACATTCTGAAGCCTACGAATAAACTGAACCCCCTAGATACTGTACAAGTTCTAGCTATAGAGGCAGGAACCTTTTGTATCGTGTAACTGGTCAGTTCAATGAAGCGACAGCATGCATGTAAGCCGTCTAGATTAACATCTTTGATGTACATCGTTATGGACACATAGATTGAGGCTGCTAATTGGCTTAGTCATCTTTGGATAGCAGCTTCCGATGTGGACGTGGATATACGTTAATTATAAGCTTCAATAAGGACGAGGTTCGCATCTAGTGCCTACTTTCGAATTGCGCCGACCGACAGGAATATTAGTCTGTGAAGACTGTGATTAAGTGTAGGTGCTGTTTAATTTACAACCTAAATCCCCCAAAATTCGAGCGAAACTTTATGGAATAACCTCAAAAATCACTCAATCACACAGGCTTGCCTTGGAAAACGCACACGACACAACGACCTTTTGAAATACACCCCTTCAGTCATCGGTTCAAATAGCCCGAGTATGAATTTCCCTTGTACATGCGCCAAGGACCAATTGCTAGATACTTGAGCAAATGTGAAGTTATCAACTGCTACACATTACAAGCAGCGTTTTAGACGACCATATTTTTGTCCAAAAGTAATGTCGGGGAGCCGAAAATATACGGAAAATATATCATTGAAGAGGATACCAGGGACAAGAACGTTCAGTAGGCTACTATTCACAGCTGTTGCACTTTCTTTCGTTACACAGGAAATGCCGAACCATTTGCCGCTAGTTTGAAAATGGGCAACCATTCATTTCAACTGCAGAAGAGGTTGAAGAAAGTTTTGAAACCACAGGGAAAGTGGTGGACAACTATTTCGACCGCAGATGATCTGAACCAAGTAGTGAAAGAGAAACAAATCCACGACCTGTGGGCAAGTGCCAGAAATGTTGTCCAGCCATTTATCCAATTTAATAGAGGGTTGCCCACCTTCCTGCAGCTCCAAAGATTACTTGGGTTTTCGTGCAAACATTCGTAGGACCACGATGTACGTTGTAGTGGAACTCTTAACCGTGATAGCTTGAGTACCCACTAACAAATAACGTTATCTCAACGATAGTCAATGAGAAGGTTAAATCAAATGGTTTGGATCTTTATTGGTGGGATCGGTGTACAAGCTAAATTTAGTGGCGTTCGTCCGGACCGTGCCCTGTCCTGTTCAGTTGTGCTGTTCTCTCTATTGCGATCCGGGTCCAACCGCGTCATGCGTGCCGGTGTATCGACCGCACTGAATCACATCCAGTTGGAGCGTTCCAATTGGCTGAGTGTGCAGGTGGTGATTGCGTGCGTGCAGTCGGCTGTGGAAGAGAGCTTTCGGATCGGTGAATGTGTGCACGCGAGTGTGGAGGTTGGACCAGTGAAATTCACCTAGACTAGACGGTGTCACGTTATGGGCCGCGTGAGAGGGCGAGACGATGACTAGATAGCCTCCCACCAGCTGTGAGGTTATGGTGAAACAGCGACCACAAGTCGCTCTGGAAAATGCACCGATCGACCGGATTTGGTGTGTAGGTACTTGTTTCAGGTAGAGTGTGCGAGTCAGTTGGAGTAGATTCCTCGATAAATCGCGCTCGAATGAGGTGATCGATCGATATAGTGTTACGAGATGCACCGACGTCCAGCGTGTAATGTTTGTCCGAGCGATTCAGAACAGGATACGGACCTTTGTACGCTGGTTGTAGGGATTCGTGGAGTTTATCACAGCGAACAAATACGTGCGAACAATCAGTCAGTTTGTTAGGATAATTGGTGGATTTGCTTTGAAGTCGCGGTGGTTGATAAGCTAACTTGGACATGAAATACTGCAAGAGAGTTACGTAGTTTTTCGGATCAGGGGAGGTTACATTGTTCGAATAGGTTAGTAGCTGACCAGGTAAACTCAAGCTGGTGCCATAGGTAAGTTGTGCTGGGGAGCATTGACTGTCAGCGTGAACAGAGTTACGTAGTCCAAGAAGCACAAGCGGTTGAATCTAGTTTGGTTGTCAGAGCAGCCTTTAATGTCCGGTGAAATATTTCGACCATTCCGTTGGATTGTGGATGGTACGCTGTCATGCGAATCCGTTGAATTCCAAGATGTGTGAGTTGCTCGAATAAATGAGACTCGAACTGGGAGCCGCGGTCCGTAGTTATAGTGGATGGTATACCAAAGCGTGAAATCCATCCTACTGCAAATGCTATTGCCAGGATTTGAGTTGTGGCGTCACAGATCTGAGAAAACTTCAGGTCACCGAGTAAATCTGTCGATACACATAGGGAGATATCTCAGACCTTACGATGGTGGTAAGGGTCCAACAACGTCAATGTGCATGTGATCGAAGCGAACATCAGGAGGTGGAAATGATCCAAGTGGAGTGATGGTGTGACGATGGATTTTAGACGGCTGACAGTCTAAACAGCAGCGCGTCCAATCGCCAATATCCTTGTTCATGCCGAACCAAACAAATCGTTCAGAAATAAGTTTCCTGGATGCTTCGACTCCTGGATGTGACATGTTGTGGAGGGCATCGAAAACAGTTTTCCGCATTTGTTTTGGAACGATAGGTCTCGGTGATCCTATAGAAAAATCACAAAGAAATAATACACCATGATGTGTTACTTGCTGAGCGTTCATTATGCTCATATGTTTATCTGTGTCAGGATCTCTAGCTTGAAGTTTGGCCATGTGCACAAAGTCGACGAAGCTGTCGGACGGGATGTTTGTCAGTTGGACTCTCGATAGAGCGTCAACAACCGAGTTTTGCTCTCCCTTGACGTATCGGAGGTCCGATGTGTACTGGGAATTATAATTCAAGTGACGTAACTCTCGTGATGAATAGCGATCAGTTTTGACCGATAAAGCGTAGGTTAATGGTATGTGGTCGGTAAAAACAAAAAATGTTCGTCCTTCAACAAAGTGACGGAAATGTTTAATGGCCAAATAAATTGTCAATAGTTCACGGCAGAAAGTACTGTAGCGAATTTGTGCTGTCTACAAAGATTTGGAGAAAAACGTGACACGTTGCCACTTGTTGTCAACCAATTGCTCCAACAGCCAAATCTGACGCATCAGTAGTGATAGTGATAGGAGCGGAAGCATTCAAGTGATGAATGGATATTGCCTGCGCAAGCATCTGTTTCATTGAGTTAAACGAATTGATTGATGTCTCGAATAAGTTCAAGAGTTTATTCTATTTGGTACTCAACAAATCAGTAAGTGGCTTCAATGTGTCGGCGAGGATAGGTAGGAAACGGCGGTAGTAGTTGACCATACTAATGAAATGACTAAGCTGACGTACCGAAGTGGGTTGAGGAAAATCGTTGATCGTAGCCACACTGACGGCAAGCGGATGTACTCCAGTTGGGTTGATATGGTGTCCAAGGAAGTCCAGAGATGACACTCTTAACTGACACTTGGAAGAATTGATGACAATACCAAAATCACACAAGCGTTGAAAAACTAGGAACAAATTTGTGCGGTGTTCCTCTGGACTGGAGCTAGCGATCAGAATATCATCGATTTATGGATGACCGAAGTCAAAACCACGTAACACTTCGTCTATTAGACGTTGGAAGGTTTGTGTTGCATATCTTGGTCCAAATGGCATCCGCAAAAATTCAAACAGTCCAAATGGTGGGGTGATTGCAGTTTTTGGAATGTCTTCTGCTACAGGAATTTGATGGTAAGCTCGTATCAGTTGGACCTTAGAGAATATAGTCCTGCCGAGCAGATCAGATGTGATATCATGAATGTGTGGGACAAGATATCGATCTGCAGCGATGATTTGACTGATACTTCTGTAGCCTCCACATGGACGTCCGTTTTCGAAACCGTGTGGAGTAGGGGAGACCACGGACTTTTCGAGAGTCGAATGATCCCAAGTTGGAGCATGTGATTGAATTCCATGCGGGCGACAGCGAGTTCATCAGGAGCTAAGCGTCTGGACCTGGCAGCTACTGGTGCACCACGAGTCAAGATATGATGAACAATTTTGTGCCTAATGGACGATTGCTGGATTAAGTATTCCAGAAAATTGGGCTAGCAGCGAGGCATATTCCGGATGAGCTTCAGTAAGTGTAACTGATAGACGAAGAGAATCAACGTTTGCCGATTGACCTGTGACAGTCAGATTGGTGGTTGGATCGAACAATCGGCGGTGCTTCACGTGTACCAAGAGACCAAAACTGTTCAGAAAATCTGCCCTAAAAATTGCAAACCGCACATCAGCAATAAGAAATATCCATCTCCAGGTGCGTCTCAAGCCAAGGAACACTGTTATGGAACGTTGGCCGTATGTCTGAATGGAAGAACCGTTGGCAGCTTTGAGTATTGGACCACGAAAAAATGAGATTTGATCTTGTGATGTGGCGGGAAGGACACTAACTTCAGCTCCTGTATCAATAAGGAATTTGTGACCACTTTCCGTGTCAATTAGGCGATTTGAAGTTTGCAAACCAGCTGAGTTTGTCACAGAACTCAACTGGCGCTACCGTTTCCCGAGTGGTTGGGATTCGGAAAGAAAGCACATGGAGTGGTGCAACGTCTTGCACTAGCGCCGATTTTATCATGACAAAAACATTCTATCTATCGTATGAGTTTTAGATCGACTGCGTAAACGAACGTGAGCATTCGGTTGTGAGTGTGACTGAGACAGTTGCGCTGTCAACTGGCTCAAATGAAGCTGGATTTGTTTAATAATTTGTTGCCGCCCATGGATCACGAACATAAACGGTGTTGCGTCAGTGGGCGTCACTTAGACTTAAGCTTGTCACGCGATGGGCCGCGTGAGAGGGCGAGACGACGGATACAACGTCTAGTCGCACTGAGACCAACATTAAATAGATAATCCATGTGTCTACCTGAAAAAAAGCGAAACGAACAAGGGAAGTAATTCGTATGCCGTCCTGTAACCCTGGTAGTGGCAGCCAAATTGTCTAACGGATAACTGAAATATTATACTGGCACTCGCCTACAGGTAGAGAACTCAACTCTCCGGTATGCGTGATAACAAGGAACATAACAACGAATTTGTGAAACAATGGACTGAGAGATCTCCCAAATTACTAGACTCGGTCAAAGCCCGTTTCTCCACCCATTACTTAGTTGTAAGTCAAACTGAACACCTCAGAAATGATTGCAACTTCGTATCTAGAGTTTTCAGTTAGCTTCTTTCTATAAAAAAAAATCCGCCAAACTCGAGTTTCACTCTTGTGACAGCGGGTCAATGATGTATATCCGTATCACGGTCGAGATTTGAACTCCGACTATTCTTCACTAAGCGACCATGTACACCGATGCGCCACTCATATTAGACACGACTGAATTATCACTAATGAACGCACAACCACTTTTCCTTGTCAGTAATGATCAGCTTGCCCGGTCCTCGAGATAAGAGACACGGTAACTCTCTGTTAGCGCCACTGCAGTTTCGAAAATTGGAGTGCATTCCCTGTTCAGGTCGAATCAATCAGTTTCATCATTTCAGTGTGTCAAAACTATTGTGGTTCGGTGACAGTTCACCAAGTTCGTGGATTACGCCTTGGATTACCAGCTTTGAATGTCACTCCATAGCAATGAGCAAATTTACTAGTTGCGATTGGATTTGCCAAGTGAAGTTCTGAGGTCTGTTGATCTAGTAACATGAGAACCGCGTGAAAGATGAAGATTCGGTATTTCAAATTCCTGTCATCCGAGTTGAGCTACACATCTCCTCGTTGATTATGAGACAGATATTATGTTGAAAAAACGTCGACAGTTAAAACGTCTTCCTTAATCATTCAAATAGTGAAACTGAGTTCATAGAACAGACAGACCACATAACACGACTCAACAAACTAATGCACGATTACAGATAGATCACACGTTTCAACCCAAGTTAGCACAACTTAGGTATGTTCGAACTTCGAGTAGACGAGTTCTGTAGATAATGGTTTCTCCCTCTTTAAGTCGCATCATGGAACACTGCATATGTAGGTTACTAGTGAGTAGTCGAGGATTTCGTTAATTTTAAGTGGAACACCATTCATGGTTGATCGCACGTTTGGCAATCAAATGGAACTTTTGATCAGCCTCTTTTAACAAGGACTACTAAGCTAAAGTTTCGTCCGTGTTAGAACCCAGCGGTAGTACATAATCTTGTCACAACCGGGATTCAAACGTGAAAGTAAGCAAGTCTTCGATTATGCAGTAATAATCTAAAACACATTTGAAGAGGTATAACGAACTCGGAGATTTCGACCGGGCTTAGAAGTTCCGATCTATAGGGTACATGGAATCACCAATCGGAAAAATCACATCTACTGGAATCATACCTAACAGATGCAGCCTGTAGCACACCACTATATAAACCCTAAGCCATTATCGTAGCGTGGTTTTTACGTAGGTAACATCATATTCACTCGAGACCGCCATTAATAGCAAGCCTAATGTACTTGGGCAGAATATTAAAGCTGCCGGACACACCCCAAAACCCGCACTTGTGCACAGTCTCAACAGGACGATGTTGCCTTTCACTTCAGCGAATTCGTCCTGCTATGGTAATATATAAGCCTCCCCTTACATGGGTCCCAAACAAATGATATCGAAAATCATCATTCGCCCAAACAAACGATATATTGTACACAACCCAGGTGAATACAGAAGTCGGAAGAAAATAAATTTGGTGTATGACAAAATACTCCATTGTCGGAGACCAGCTGGATTGTGAAGAGTACACAGGAAACCATGTGGAAAACGGAACTCTGTTCAGTCACCTGTCCACAACAGAGGCGAAAACGCATCAGTTTTACCTTACAACGGCACCAGTTAACACGTAAAAACCACACGTAATTTGTACTGTGCTGAGGTTCTGCTGTGTTTTGTATACTCCAGGAAAAAAGTGTAAAACCAATGTCAAGTTTGCCGCATCAGATCAGATGATGAACAATTTTTGTCTAACTGAACCCGTCAATCGTCACAAGTTGAAATAACGCCACGTTGCTTTAAGTACCAATTAGAAACAATCGCACAAACGACCAAGGCCAAACCATAGGATCGTCCCATGGACGTTGGTTGCGTTAATCCTCCATATGCGTACTAAGTAAAGTTGTGCCACATGAACGTCATCACTCTCACACGGTAATACACCCGTGGGTTCCGGTGACGCTTAACTGCCTCACAATCATGGAAGAAAAACAAGCCCGTGTGCGTTGAAAAGTTCATCACGTTTTCTGGATGAACCTGTGTCTAACCCAGATCGTTCTACACCTGCTAGGTCATTTGACGTTAGAATGTCGCAAGTACCTTTCAGTTACTCAGTAACTACTGAACGACATTCCCGCGACCGAACACGGTTTGTGTGGCGTTCGCCTCGAAGATCCCCACCATACTGTCACCACTTGATTTTCAATTGTTCCGTAACTCACAAGACCCTACACTATTAATGGATCACCTAACCTTTCTGACAGGCAAAAAAATGGCTCTTCATTGAAGTAGGTGAATTTAGGATTCCTCCCGAGTTCCCTAGAACAATCCATGCATAGAACACCGTGACATGTTGCTCTTAAACAAGTATTTCCGAAACCTACCGTCGGACAACTTATTCCTTCGTGGTAAGAACACTGTGCATGGTTCTCACATCAGTGTAATCAACTAACCACGTTCAGGTTATGAACGTAGCAAGTCACTTCCTAGATTTTTCACTAAAAAATATCACCCATCAGACAGACCCTTTGTCTCCCATTCTATTGGGCATGACCTTGAGTGAACCTCATACCCTCTTGGTTTTGGATGGGTTATCCGTCGAATAGGTTGTTCTGAAGCGGTGCAACTATGAATAATCCAAAGACGTAATGCATCTGCATAAAAACTAGACAAACGCGAGCATTCCATTGGTCTGGGGTTGACAACACCCGAAAGTCAGGATGGCCATAATCGCATCTGCTTATCATACATCGTCACGGCAGTGGATACATCCTTCGATTGAGGGTGAATTCTATAAACATGCTCCGAGGATGACAACCTTAAACATAAACATCGCGTAACCTCAGCTATTCAGACATGATCTTGTCTTGTACTAATCGACTACAACAGTGTTACTCTCTACAGCAAACACCGAGACTTTTGCAGCGGACACTCTACATGTCACGTTACGCGTGCGCTCGTCATAGTCGAAAAACTACGAACAGGTCATCCTAAAAATTTGGCTGGGTTGAACCGACTCTACAGAAAATGAACAAAGTATATGAACTTTCCAGAGGGTGTGTAGTGACTAGTGTTTAGGTGCACGACACGTTTCGAGACAGTACGTCACAACTATTTGCAATTGAAGGAAACCGATCAGTTAGAGTAAAATAGCCACAACGGCTATTCTTCCAAACTCAGTCTGTGTGTACCGGCTTAACTGTTCGCTCCCGCGAACTGCCCGTAATGGATATGATCAGTGACAAGTGGATTTCTAAGACTCGATGTTTTTCATCCCTGACGTGTTTGTCCGAGATCAGTTTCACATCTGCTTATATTTCCCGCCATACTGGACAACAGGATGAGTGAAGTCCATAGTAGACCTCCAAGCATCAATCGCATATCCATATTTACTTCGGAAATGCGAAATTACAGCGAACACCACATATGTCATACCTTCTTTATGCTCAGTTCAGGTTAATAAAATTTCTTTTGAAATAAAAGTGATCATCTCACCGCTCTATTTCATTCTGCAATCTATCACCTGATTAACGACCGCCTTAACAGTTTCACGGCAACCGCAGGGTAAAATTATCACATGCTGCGAGGATGACGAGACTTGCCGCACTCTGGTAGATGCACCTGTTCACACTGAATACAATTTTCCTGGATCACATGCATCTCGGAAACGCGATCTTGGATGGATGCATTCCACCCGCCTACCGACTGCTGTCCATCAGACCACATGAGCAACCTCCATCAGCTCACCTCATCGCGTTCTGCAGGCTCATTGGCGAATGCCACAAATTTTGCGAAAATGGAGCAGCGAATCGAAACAGTGAGCTATATACCCTTTGTATATGATTCACGCCGTCCAAGTAGCACTGATCATCACCGACTACCTGTTTGTCAGAGGTAAGTCGCACACACTAACTCGCAAACAAAAGCCACAATTATTCCTCACTATTGCGCATACGTAGTTCAAATTACACAGCTCATTTTTCATTCTGATCAAAAAAGTTCCAAGCAAATTTGAAACGGTGGCTAGAATAATTGCCATATAGTAAAGGTAGTGCTGAGCGCACCCGGGTGGAACCAATGGGGAAAAAATTCCAACACCCACTGCCGCCTCTGCAGTTCAACATACGGAGACAAGGAATGTGGTGGGCAAGCACTGCGCGTAAAGAAGAACGACAGGCCCTACAGAAGCCTGCTCCCGTGGGTCATAACAAAGGAAATATTTGTTGACTAGCTCTTGTAGTCATCACCTCTAGGCCTGAAAACCTGTTCGACTTGAAATGAACAGCTGTGACGGAATTCCAATAAACAACGGTCTAGGTCTGACTGAGCCGTCAGTTACAACAGCACGCGTGAAACCTATAATTTTTACAAATCCGAACAACTGGTCAACTCTGTTATTTGTGGAACCAATATGTCAGATCACGGATTGGGTGAAAACCGCGCCAATTAGTGACGCCACTTCCGAAAACAGTCAAAGCTGTAGGTACCGCCAAACTGTCTTGGGCAAATCAATTAGCTAGGCTCTAGGTGACCCGAACTCAACGGTATTGATAACAAATGAGAGTCTGTTAGAAGTGTGACGCGGTTTCATCCCACCCAGTGTTACACGCTTAACATCCAGTTTGCATTTGGTGGCTCTCCCATATTAGTCGTACATACGCGAGTTGAGGCACCTGAAACTCGGTATGGAAGTGGGAAACGTGAGCACGGTTGATGAAAATTAGGCAATACAGACCAATCTTAAACACGGATGGCGGATTGTTGGCAGATAGTAAAGAAGTGCACAAGGATGACTGATGATGGGCAATCTTGTGATGCTAGCTACCGTATTTATAACTATTTGGATTATGAAGTAAACAAGCCAAGCTTGATTTTGAGTAATCATATCACATATGTAACTAAGTCTCATGACTCAAACCAGACAGATAGTTGACTGACATCTTTCGCTTCAACGATATGTTATCTATCACCCCTATCGAGCCCATATAAATGTGTTGTATTTAGCCTGATGATGAAACACCAAAAACGAGCCTGTTTGCTACGTGTTTCTTCTCATGACTAAACCGGGAATATTCACAGTATTGAAATATCATTTAAAGTTTACTTGGAAAGTAGCACCAGGTGTGCGGTACCGTTACTCCGCAGTTAGCTAAGCCCAATGAGAGGCTACAATGCCTGTAAGCAAGTTGGCGTAGCCAATGTGATTTGGGCGTTCAATCATCTCATCGGGAATGGTATAACCATACCCCCAAATAACAGCCCTTGTACCAAGTATGAGCGTACTTGCCCGCGTTGGCAACTAGCCGGACCGATCAGTCGACTACTCACAATTGCCACCCAACTTATGACCGACAAGGTTAGTCGTAACAGTTTGCGAATAACGCTCAACCTAACCAGAACAAGCGAACGGCGCACAACGATCAGTGTGTTTACTAAGCGGGTCAGTTATGAAAGAGCTTCTCACAGTCCTCTAATCAGAAGGGATCCGACAACGCGGCACACTCGTCGGTGTTGCAAATAAAATAACCCTTTGTGCCCTCAAGCGCCTCGTCTTGTCACGTCTCGAAAGTTGAAGTCAATATCCAGACTCGTGTGACGATCGTTGAGGACACAGATCGAGAGTAACAGTCCATTTTTACTCGGTAAAGTAATATGCACTAGTCTGTGAACGCCACTCAACAAATCAGAAGACCCCTATCCTGTGAGCTGTTGTTCGTGCGTATCTGACACAAGAACGGCACAACTGATTTCTTCTACCATGTCACTGGCCTGAGCACGGTAGGGTAAGACACCCGCACATCACACCATTTCACCACCACAAGACAAAGTTTTGCCAATGTTCAGTCACTAGGCGCGCTTCTACGATCAAACGTAAAAACGTGTGTTCGGCTAGCGATCGATCTATCAAGTTCAACCATTCAAGCTCTCAAAATGTAGAGATACCAACAGTTAGGTCACGTACTGAGAATGTCAAACTATCGAATACCCAACCAAACTCACAGGCATAAAGTATGGGATAGCTCATCGATGATTTGTAGAAGCAAGTGAAAAGAACTACTGACTAGTTAACAACGGTGGATCATCTCGACCACCCTAGTTAACGTCGAATGGATGTAACTGGCCTATGGCTAAAAACAATTGCAAATGAAGGTTAGTCAGATTCAGTGGCGCTACTGAAGCAAGACGGTAAAAACCGTAAGGAACGTATGCAGATGCCATCATACAATACAGTTGTACATTTGCAAGGTACAGCTAATTTTGTATTGATTTTCTGAGTATGGGTATAATGGTTTCCAGAAGTAAACACCACAGCTTTCTTTGCTCGACTAAGGCTCAATTTTTTCCCGAATGCACACCAACTAAGTAAGTGATCATCATAGATATAATGTCGGCGGATGTGATGAGAATGTCAGATGCCCCAAACTCATACAAACTGAGAAGTCTAAACGCACCGTAAAATGAACTGGACATTGCAATCGTGCAAAAATAAAACAAGAATATTGAATTAAAAATTCCGATTCTGACAAACGTTACAGAAGCACACCACCCAAAGCTTCATAACACGAACAATCACACGTACACGCTATTTACGAATGCAATGTTTAAAGTTGGTAACACGCTTAAGAAACGAATAACGGGCAAGGAGGAGCTGGCAGCCAAGGTCAACAACAGAATGTGAACTACTTGTGTATGCATGTGTTCGTGTGTGCAAAATCAGTCGACAACAGACGATGGATGAACGAATCAGAGGTTGAGCGATTTAAATGATAATGACAATGCGAGGTTAACAGAAGTATCATTATTATTACATAGTCCACAGTGGATCACTCGAGTGAGAGACAAGTTCAATGATGGACAAACAAACTAGATCAGTTTGCACAAAAACAATGCCCGTGAATTGCAACGATCTAGTACAAGTGTGCACACATAGAAGATTGATAGGATGACCAATACTTCAGCCTAGTTGGTTTGACTGAAGCAACCGATCCACGGCCGCATTCACATCACCAAAGGTCGCAATCAAAGCTAAAAGGAACAAAAGTACACAAAACATCAGTACTCAGGAAGAAGGATGCCAATGTATCATTTAAGCTAGGAGAACAGTTGGAGCATATTTAAAGTGGAATGAGAATCCACAGAAAGGGAATATCTTAACTGATGGAGTTAGTGAACTGGAAACGAAGCGTTACTGATATAAATCAACAACCTTTTTTCATCAGTTGATTTCAAATACTGAGAAGTACAAACAGTGGTCAAAGTTAGAATCATGGACTCTGATCGTGTGTTGTCGCACAAAACAAATGCAAAGCCAGCACGATCATGTGGAGTAGTATATCTGCAGTCCAACAATAAACAACCAAAATCGTTCTATCGCATCGCGTACCTTGTAAATTAGCTTCACGATTTATAAAGCCCATACTAGTAAGTATTTCCAGTTGAGAAGCGTACCGATTTTCAGGAGGGGCCTGATATGAACAGAGAACACGAATGAAAGCAAGGGTGAAACAGGCCATTATAACTAAAATGAAATATGACGCAGGCGACTCAGGAAAAAAAAGACGGAAAATAACAACGCAGTTTCTAAGGACAAAATCTTACAAG
Source organism: Paragonimus skrjabini miyazakii (assembly GCA_014338405.1). Classification (NCBI taxonomy): domain Eukaryota; kingdom Metazoa; phylum Platyhelminthes; class Trematoda; order Plagiorchiida; family Troglotrematidae; genus Paragonimus; species Paragonimus skrjabini miyazakii. The sequence goes on along the minus strand of JTDE01020797.1, from coordinate 28,113 downwards.
CCCTGTATTTCAGTGATTTTTGAACAGTGCGAAACAACCGTTGAATACTGTCATCAAGAAACCCGAAGAATGAAGCATTTATTCACGAGCCCAAGTTACAGATGCTGGCTAACTGTTTGTCACTCGTAAGCTAAACGATGAATTGCCCGCTTCATAAAAGACAACTACGTGGAAAATTGTCTTGGGGTCAAGCCCTGAAAGGTTGCAGAGGATCAACGTGCTTTTATCCAAACAAACGATACACGTCTGTCCATCGTTTGCTTCGCTGTTAGCAGTCCCAGATTTCTGCTTAGTTTACTGTTAGACTAGTCACACACGCGGTCAACATGTTCGTTCGGGTGTCGGGCTGGTAGACATACGTCTTGTGGTTTGGGTTCACACGTTTGGTGGCGTTGCATCAACTGGAGACGAGAAACAGTTAATACCTCATGAATGGCTTGTTAGCTAATCCCAACTAATGACAGCCATGCTTTAACAGTTAAAACAGTGTGAGATAACCTTATGCCGACAATTTTAAATTGTTCGTGGCTTGCACAGGCGTGCAAAAATATAAGGAAATGTTTTACGGCTCAAAGTTCGCAAAGTTAATAACAATTAAATAATGTGAAACTGCAGGAAACAGTAAGGTCAATTTATTTATAATGTACTCGCAGATGCGAGGATGCAATCATTTTCATTGCATTCAACTCCCCTATTCACAAGAATTTTCAATCGGGGTCAAGATATGTCACAGTCAACTATCTCAGCAGTAAACATTTTTAAAAGTTGAATTGGCTAATTCACATTAAGGCATCCAAAGCCTCATATTCCTTATCTGATTTTCAACTTCCCCTCAAACGTCCAACTAGGCATTTTGTTCACTGTTGAATTCTCTTTCATTGGTTATAATGTCCGCCCGTTGAGGTTGACGGACGTCATGCTAAAGTATCGAAGTTCGAACCCCATTCCACTTGAGTAATTACCTAAAAGCAACGGTGTAGCTTATTCGACATACTCCACGGCTTGTTACGAATATGCACACGAAATGTTCTGATTATTCCCACTCGCTACATAATATGCTTAGTCAATGTCTCCTCCCGACAAACTCACTGGATATTAAAACGAACATCAACATATAGATGGCACTAGCCATCTACTCGGCAAGTTACCTTTGTAACAGAGATGGCTGATAAATTTGAAAAACATTCGTTCTACAACTTGTGGCATGCTCTCTCCTTCATTTTCTACCATTTTTACCGAGTATTTTGTGGTTCATTAGTCGTATACATGTGTGACCTTATTTCACTAGCTGAGTACATACCTGAAAATCCACCCATCAGATGCAATAAGTTTGATTTGGCCTTACGTGACTTGTATAATAAAGCTTGCTCACCGATGATCACAGCGACTCAATCAAGACATACGTCTAGAAGTGAAACCATGTGAAACCATGATCGATCGTGAATGACATCCAATCTATATAATATTAGCTTGTGATCAGAAAAGCAGCTGAACTATAACGAGAACACCTCAAACGGAGATAATCTGCTCACAGCTAAACTCATCAAGTAGGCGAACGAAACTCCGGTTTTGAACTGACCAAACGGGCACTATCGCTTTCCTCAAAATTTGTTATGCTTTCCAATAAACTGTATGTTGTAGGTCACTATTCCTCTGTCGACTCTGAGTATATTCCACGCGAGATCCCGAGTGAGCGAAGTAATCTGATTGTGACGTCATCGGTACCAAACACAATTCATTCTTACGCGGTAGAGTAATAGGCAGCAGTCTGTGAACACCAGTCAGCCGATCAAAAATAGGTTTTTGGAACTGACCAACTCGTTCAACACCTAAACGTTACTACTGAGCACACCCAAAGTGGCGACAGGAATACGAACGAAGTTAATGCCTACCAAAGTCAGTCCCTCAAATTTATTTCAAATTCACAGTCGATGAGTAAGTCGGTACATGTGTACTCCACTGATTGTGATGAAATGGTGTCAACTTCGGTGAGTCACCACCACTGATGTTTTTGAGTTTGCAAAATGCGATTACATAAGAAGAAAATATTCGAAGATTGGTGCGAATTTATTGTAAACCGGCTAAACGGCAGTCGATGAAGTTAAATCACGCAGTCGAGACGGAAAAAATTATTATACTTTTTGACGCAAAATCTGCAGCATGTCACTTAGATATCCAACAAGACTAATCATGATTGGCCAACATAACATTGAAAATCTGGCAGTGAAAAATTGGTACTTCAGCATGTAGCTAACAGAATCGTTATTATCTCGATAAAACGGTTACGTAACTGCCGCAGGCCGTACGACGCATGCATTCATACTCAGCCTACACGTGACCTTGCAGGTCACATGGCAGCAGCAAAAACAATCTGTAAATCAAACCTGAAAACAAGACCAAACCAAATGTGTGTGCACATATGCGTCATCTTAATTGACAGGCTAAACAGTATCGCAAAGTTCTGTTACGGATTGCAAAATAGAACAGAAAAAAATCAGTGAAATGACAAGCCTCACAATTAATTTTAGGTTTGCTTTTTGTTTCACGGTAAGGTAGCCAAAAAGTAGTCAGTTAATAAGCAACATACTTGCAAACTACCCCGGTGAACATTACACCGGTAAAACTGCAACTCGTCTACAAACAGCAGGCAACTGCTAAACAGTACAGTGATCATTATCAGCCGTCGTATCAGTTTCCAACTAACATTCAGCTTGTGGTGGCCCACCCTAGCAAACGTACTATATAAAGTTAAATCAACAAAAAATCAGACTAAATTCCAAAACGCGCGGTTGTTAGAAACGCATCACCACACCGCTGATGGAATACAGTCTCCGACAGTGTGTGGCAGCAAACAGTGAGCCTGTATCCGCACGATTACCAACATCTCGCTTTCCTGAAGCTCCAATGCTTTTTTCTTCGCTCCGATTTTTCACAAACTTGTACTTGCTTACCATCCCCAATCTTCGTGAACTACTGTGAGGATCAGGCAGCCCGAGTCATAGTACTCGCTGGTGTGGCTTAAAGCTGAAAATGATGATGACATATCACTAATATGTGGGGTCATTTGTGATCATTCTTCTGAGACCTCAGTACCAGTACTACAGTACCACGTATGAGGGTGGCTTCGTGAAGCACAACATAAACAAAATCTCACTTGCCGCTCGCAACGAAAATGACGGTCGTTGTCGCGTGAACCCTAAAGCGGAAAGTATTCACCTTTAGGGTACACAGCGAAGACTGGGTGCACATTCGGTGTGTGGCACATACGTGGCCGTGTCTGCGACGACCACATGTTCACGGTTCGATAGAAGTTGGAACACCCATACAAAAAGCTGATGAGTACTGTTTGTTCGGACGTTCCGGAGACTTTCTTCCAGTTGGGAGAGTAGCATTTTGAAACTAACTAACAAGGGATGTGTCTAAACAATAATCTCCAGTTATAGTGTGAGTCAGGTTTGCGGTTGTTTACCGCATGCCTCAACCATCCCAAGTGGGATGGAACAAAATTACTCGGTCCCACCCATATTCTAGATTGCGCTGGTCGGGCAAACGTGTGGAAATACCCAAGGGTAAGATTCCCGAATTCATAATGTGCATGCAATGCCGCCGAGAACAGTAATGCTTCACGGACGGTTCAAAACATCCACGACAAACTAGAGGGTTGCAAACAATAGTAGGATAACAGCATTTTACTCCTCAGGTGCAAGGCACTGTTATAAAATTGGTTTGGGCCCGTACATGCACACATGCTCAACGCTAAATAACCGGAGGGAGAATTCGTTTCATTTCAGGTGGAATGCCTAATGATATCACATAACCTGTATCTCAAGCCCATGTGGCAGTTGTTACGCTTCCACTGACGCCGGCTTGCCTCCGTCGTTTTTGGAAGGACTGGATGTACAAGGCAAATGTAAGAACAATCCTTCCATATGAATCCAAAACCCAGCCAACTCGAACTGCGGATGTTCAGAAATGCCTACATTCGACCATCGGAGCTTCCGGAGTACTGGTCAACTGTAAGAGAAACAGCGCACCAGGACTGGTGAGGTTCGAAGGTGTGACTTTAGAACACACTGCAAAGGCTTCGTTAGCTCAGACACGTCATGCGCGTGTTAAACGACCGTGTTGTAATGTGAGGGAACCTTATTTTTCCATCCAAAACCGCCCTCTTAACTGAGAAAACGATTCAGCTCAATCGAAATAAAGACATTTTCAGAAATAATTTCCGCCATCTTTTTATCTACTCGACCTTTGTTCCGTCCTGCTCCTCGGTGGCTTAATGACCCTAACCACTACGTTCAGTAACTATCCTTCAATCTTCCGATTCGAGAATGTTTGTGGGTTACTATGCACCCTGTCGTACACGTCTTGGAACGAAGGAAGGTGATTTTTCTTATTCGTCTTTTGAGTTAACTTGGGATCAATTGGCGGAGACAGTCGCGTTAATCTCGGGACCAAGATGTTCCGCTTTTTTATCCCAAGGCGGAAAAATTAAATTCTGTCTAGCGCACATCTATATTGTGATCGATCCAGCGTACCTTACCGGGGATTTATAACAGATAGGTTGTGAGTTGGATTAGGCATGGAACCACAATCTAATGGCTTAGGTTCGAGGCATGAAAGTTTCGACGCTAAAGTTTCATTCAGTAGGGATACCATTAAATCCTGGCTGGGAAGCATAGAGCAAAGAATGGCAACGCCCTTAACCATGGCTAAAAATCGCTGTAGTGAGCAACTATATTCCTCAAACCAACTTTGCCTTATTCCATTACTATTATTATATATGTATAAAGCACTGTCATCCGCATACTCAATATTAGTCAGCTAACTACTTGGTAGGATGCACCCTCCACGATTGCAAAGCACGGCGGATAAGGGGCGCTCTTGTCAGGCGCTGTACTAAATGAGGGGTGTTTCAGATAGCTGTCCATAGATGCACGCTGCACACTTAGAGTAGATGACGAAACCAAACCACACGTTCCAAACATATGTTCAGACGTTCATTGGTCGATCGGGCTCAACCATTAGTAAAGACTGTTATCATCTGGGAGCAGGGAAACGAATCCCTTTTAATTTCAGCTAAGTTCCGTGTGAGCCCAGTAACTTTCAACATTCTCAAGAATACTATAACATTCAAGCGGCATTCAAATTCTAGGCAGGCGTACGTGTGTCCCAGTGGACGAAGAGAAGGAAGAAGGCAACAGTGGAATGGGTGATGAGATGATACATGTAGAGTTGTCCTAGACCGCCACCAATGGCCCGAACAAACGAATCGATACTCAATTAGTGTCAACTGAGTTGAGGAGAAGTCGTCGGGTATCTGCGATGTAATACAGAAACACACAGGTTCGTCACAGAATGCGACCGCGACCGCGACCCAACAGTCTAGTTCAGAGTGGGATGTGTCATTTTATGGGTGCATGATGTACTAATCAAGCCAAGTTGATTGAACGCTGTGGGCGATTTAAACGACTGACCACCAACATTTTTATTGGTTTCCCGAGTTAGGTGTAAATTCAGATGATTTTTTGACTGAGTGGTTGAGAGAAGTAAATTAACACTAGACGGAGAGTTCATTTTCCCCAAGAAAAGTGGGAACTTTTGTTCTGTTGAGAACTGTCGATCTCAGACTGGCTGGATAGCGTCTAGTCAATCGTCATTTACGAGTTGTTGCATTACGCCATCGTTTTCTTATGTTTTAAAAGTTGAATAAGAAACTTGAGACCGTTGAAACATTTTGATTTTGGCACTTTCGTATAAATTTGAATGAATGATTGCCTTAGAGAGGTATATCATCGGTATAAAAATCGGCGGTGGTGGTTTGCTAAAACGTGAAAAAAAGCGGCTTCTGTAAACAGGGCATATTTCGTGAAGTTCAGCCTGACCTATGAACGATAGGAATGGGTAGGGAACACTAAAAGTGGATTACTTTGGGAGATGTGGCCATTTCTGAAGTAAGTGAATATGCGCGTCCGTTGTTAGGTGTGATAAGTAATTATCGGTCTCAATGCAAATTTAAGTCACCACGTTTAACGATTTACAGATGGCAATATATAAACGTACAATTAACTGAATTAACAGAAATCGACTGAAAAGAAATTCCTGAAAAACAAATTTTCATTGCTGGATAAATTCCTAAACGATCTCTTTGGAGCGCCTTTCCTCGATCAAACGATCTTTAAAATGAGCAAATTCAACAATCACTTACCGCACTAAGAGGATTCGTTTGGGGGGACCGTAACACATCCCCAAAGGTTGGTACACCAGTGGAACCGACATTGGTGCTAGACATAACGTTGAGCATACTGGCCAGTAGAGTGGCCAGCTCAGTCTGATTGACTGAAGCAGGTGCAGTAGTTGCGCTTGTAGTCGTGTTTGCAGTTGTCACTGTCGGAGTAGTGTCAGTTACTGCTTCTGTAGATACAGAAGTGGAAATTGGTTGCGTCGATGGCGAAGACATACCCAAACCAGTAAGTACACCAGGGGCTTCCTGTTGTAGTATTTGGAGACCCTGCTGGATTTGCATCATAGCCTGAAGAACAGAAAAAATTGATAGCTGGCGTAAAGTTTTCCACTGAATGTTAGTAATCGTGACAAACTGATATCTAAACACCATGTCTGGACAGCTATTTAACAACACTGTGTGTGAGACATACTAACAGTTATAACATCCGTATTATCACCGATACCACAGTAGTGACTGACGTCGATGCCTAACTGCTAAACAATAATGTGAAAGAAAAATAGCACAACCTAAGTATAGGGATAAAAGAGGGGAAGAATACAGATTAGCTCATAAAAGCTGAGTTAAACCTAAACGAACATCAAGGTGGCTAAATATTGCAACCAAAAACTCAGATTACAAGTGAGGGTAGACCGGGGTTCATTGTCCCACATCTGCATCTGTTCTTATTTCGTACACAACTCAGTTGAACAGCAACAACCTTCACGCCACTTATTCAGACTCACTGACATCTCCAGTGAGAAAGAATCCACCTCAGAAGAGGGACGCAATCCAGCGGCTTACGCCATCACCATCGCCAACACAGAACAATAAATCAGTAGCTCGCATCGACGCAGACAACAAACAAGTTGTAAGCAGGAAGGAAAACAGATGGAATGGGCTTGAACACTGTCTCTATGTCAAAACTCATTCAATAAGGTGCTTACTCTTCTCAAACAAGTAATCCGTAAGCGACAGTGAAACGACATCAGCAAGCTTCCTTGCTGTTTTCACTAGCTTAACTCCGTAATTGCACTCTTTACAAGCAACTCAGCAAAACAACAGCAACAGTCATGACACTTAGGTCGACTAGCCATCATCACTCCTAAAGCCTCCAGCCACCGACATAAGTCACGATGGCCTAAGTCCGGGAGTCGAACCAAACCTATAGTGACTGACCCTTTGGCGAAAGCTTCGCTCTAAGACAACTTATTACATTATTGTTGCTTATCGGTTAGTACCATCCGTTATAAGCAAACGAACGCTGAAATCGACGGTCAAGTAGATAAGGACGGTTTGCGTCGTCTACTCTGAGTGGTTAAATTTCACAGATGTAATGTAACATGGCTTCCACAGTCGCATCAGAAACGTGACCCTTTGGCCTCAGACAGATACCCCTCTGAAGCGTGAAAATGTCCTAAACCCGGATATGCTAGCTTAGATTGGAGACAGAAGCTTCCACTTCATTCCCGATACTTCCACTGCTGTTGACGCAACTTGCATAGCACACAAATCGAGCATTAACTCCCACGAATTTATTAACCAACACTAAAGTTACGTAATCACGACAGCCTTGTGGAAGTACTCTGGACTTTCAGGCTACAACGTGCATTCCGAGGTCGTTACCAGAGCACCAGATAGCGTCTAAGATAGTCCCTATTGTACGAAAACTGTCAAGAAGCAAAACCTTGTAGACCAGATGGTCCAGATAATCCTTTCATCACGTGGGAGATCCATGCCATCAAATCGAGTGCTACATCAACAACACAGACAGCAACATATCAGTGGTTCACACTTATGCTTAACGACCACACAACCACGAAGAAGAAAAAAGCAAACCCTGTATAGGAAGAGGAGAAAAGAAATGGATAGGAAAGGACCTACCTACTAAAAAAATAGCTACGTCTATATTCAAACATTCAACATCAAGGTGCCTACACCTTGCAAACAAAAAAAACAACCGAGCTGTAAGTGAAAGTAAGGCGTCATCAGCAAGACAGCTTCCTTACGGCTTTCACTGCCCTGCGTCAGTAAATGCTATCACTACGTGTCAGTCATCTGCTCTTATTGTTGGTTGTGTAGTTTGATGTAACAATCTATACATTACTTTATTACTTAGTTTACTGTCAGAATTGCGATAACGCCTTCCTTTTGGTTTGGTTTTGGAGACGAACGGTATTTATCGTATTTTTTGTTGTTGCCCACTGTTGTGTTAGGTTTTGCGCCTGTTTTGAGTCATGCCACTAGTCCCCTCCCGCCCATTTTTTCTCATAGGGCAAATATAATATTGTCTATTTTGAACCGCTGGATGGCTCATCAAACATCGATTGCATGTGTTCCATGGGATCCACATTCTCCATTCTACGTCATCCAGCAAACGTCGTGGGTCCCGTAATGTTCACCGAAGCTCTACAGTCAGGTCATGATATTGTGGTGGCCAGCTACGCGCCCAACGACAGTGCCACCATGATGGTACTGCCGTGTGGACGGGCGTACACGACTTCACGTTGGACTTAGAAAGTATTCGTAGCCATTATCTATGGACAGGGATATCTAGCCCGTTTACTGTTTACTGATTGTTGACCTGTTTTTTTCGCTTACCCTAAGAATTGATAACTGGACTCAGACACTAGTACACTCGTGAAGCTCATTGGTGACATATTTGACTGCAGGCTTGTGTCGTAGTTACGAAAAGTGGCCCTGCGTAGATTTAAGCAGTATGAAAGTGTCCAATTACTACGTATCACCATTGACTGATGCTTAACTGCAACACAACCATGAAGAAAGAAGCAAAACCCTGTGCAGGGACAGAAGATAAAAAAGGGGACGGGAAGGGACCTTATTACTAAACAAAATGCAGCTACGTCTACATTCAAATATTCAACATCAAAGTGACTACAGCTTGCAAACAAGCAACCAAGCTGTAGGTAAAAGTAAGGCGTCTGACAAAATTCTTCGGAAGTGAACAAAGTGAACAGCTCTTATGCACGCTATTTTTGGCGCTGAAGCTGTTGGACAGTTCATTGTCGTGCCTAACCTGAGTTGAAGTATGGAAATAAAGCATTGATGGTTTGCTTTAAAACTTATAGAGCGTAACACCGTGCTTAAGTAACTAAAAGTGGTAATCGAACCGGTGAGCCGAACGTTCTTTTATAATCGCTAAAAACAGCAACTGTTGGCCGGTGGTACGTGACGCTCCCCCAGAAGTTGGTGAGAAGATAAAATTTGATCAATACACCACCCCCCATCCGTGAGAACATTTTGTTTGTCTTCCCATAACGGCTGTCTCCTGAGAGGTCCCCTTGGCTCCCCCCTTGAATAATGGAACCATTACCAAGTGGTTCAAGCAAAGGGAGATCTTCGGTCGTCTAGACTGATTGATGCAACACTTCAAAGATTTCACTATTGACACACCGACTACTTTGAACAGTGCCGACACGAGGTTATTCGGGTAAACGGCTCGCTTGCGTTTTTGGTAGGTGGTCCTGAATTTACCGACTAAGACCGTACACTGCAAGATGCAACAATAATACGGTGGAAGCATGAAGCCAACTAAATTGGTTTCCAACGCGTTAATCTTCCGAATGTATTATGGATGAATGTGTGATCCGCGTCGCTGACAGTTTTAAGGGCAAATGGACGACGCTCAGGGCCAATTGTACGAAAGAGCAAAGGTAGAGGCAACTCTTACTTCACTGACTTCCCCAATTAACCGAGCTTCACGATAGGCGAGCAAGAAATGCCTGAATTCTTTAAACTGTTACCTGAATTGCCATGAACAATTGTCTATTGGAATGTATGTCGATGTAATCAACATACAACGCATTTTTTTTATTTTTGTTGGTAGACTGCAATCGATGCATGGAACTTGACAGTGCGCTAGTGATCGTTCATTGGGATTCAATCGGGTAAGCAGTGCACTGTTTTAATACCCGGTACGATTCCATTCCGGATTAAGCATGAAACTCAGCTTCGACGCGACCAGAGACCAGGGGGGAGTGATTGGGTAGAGTTACTTAAAGGTGAACCCCAAGAGAATAACGGCGTTACTGTTTCAAATACAGCATATATCAAGATCGAGACCAGAAGCATTCGGTACAGCAACTTGCTGAAGAATGCGGACAATAAAAGAGCAACTGTTTAGCATTTACCCTGATTTCAGAAAACATAATATTTAAGGAAACAGGGCGCGCAGAAAAACCAAGGGCTATTAATAGGGGATGGACAACGAAAAACGCTGAGAACAATTCTTTCCGATGCTTTTCGGTCGTTTATGTCGCGGAATGAGGTTGACTTGAAGGATCACACCCTAAGCCACGGACTTAAGTCTGACTGGCTAGAAAACAGAAAACAGGCTTTCCTTAAGGAGACCTTATTAATTCGAGCATCCCAGGGCCATCTAAAGCGGGTCCTATAAACAGCTACTTCCACGCCACACTGCGAACTGCCGTGAATTCGGTCACATTAACGAAGCCGTGCATCTGCGGCCAAGTCGTGCGCAACCCTCTGCGCGCGCGGGAAAACGCGAGCGCAAACACAAATAGTATCGGCTACACAAGAATGGGTGACAAGCCTGCGATGAAAATGAAAGATCATACAATTTACTCGAGTTCACAAAATACACGGATCAACAAAACAAATTTGTGTTTAACTACTAAGGCCGTGCCCTGGGGCTAGTATGTAACGAACCGGTGCTCTACATTGATGCATTCCGATTGGTCACTTCTGCAGGTTTCATTAATCGGAATATAGGCCGCACAGATGGATTGCTGTTACTCCTGAAAACGTTGCCCGAGTGCACGTTTATGCATAAACATGGTCCTGTTGTCCGTTGTAGTAGCTATGGTTTTAGCAAACTGAGACAGACATACCTGTAAGGCCCGAGGATTGCGTAACATGTTCACAAACTCTGGTTGACTGAGCTGGTTGGCCAATTGCGGAACCATTTGGCGCATCCGATCCCGCACACCGGGTTCAACGCTGGCAATCATGGGGTTGTTCATAATCAGATTTTCCATAACCGTAGGATCCGCACTCATTGCTTCCAACATTGCCTGCACGTAAGGTACCTATAAACACAACAAAGAAAAAGTACTTTGTGATATTTCCGTTGGACTGAACTAACATAGACAATCGAATGTAATACTGCTTTGCAGCCCATCGTTTTTAATTTCTAATACCCACAGCGTCCCATACCCATATCGTCCCTATGTTTTTTCTGTCCAATATATAAGATATCAGTTTAAAGAAGCATTTTCCTTCAAGCGTACTGAGTGCGTTGTCATGGGGTCTTTGAATCCAAGTGACGAGACATGCAAGATAAGTAGAGAATTCACTAACGAAATCTGAAACAAAATTTGCCAAAGCGGCAGGATGCAGCTGGTTCGCTTGTTATAACAGCGTGCAACTAATATGCACGCTGCTAAACGTACACATTTTTCACCTAGGCCAGCATTCTCCACAGTAGAAAAAATTTTGGCGGCTCATCTTTTAATCCAAGTTAATCCGCTTAAATTAACCAACATCTTCTTGGTTTGGTTTAGCATTCCAAGTCATTTCATGCAGTTCTAAAACACGCGATTTATTCGGTAGCGTGTTGATATTGCTACTCATTTCTGCTTGTCAATGTTCTCTCCAAAAGCTGTAATGATAGGAACAGCTTGTATGAATTTACACAAATGCACTTTTGACGAACGTTCTAACGAACAATTTTAAGGTTCCCTCACTCACAATAAATCATACGTGTTTCAGAAAAACCAGGTGTTCACACACCAACTCGCCCGTATTTGTCGTTATATCTTTGCACTGGACATACGGTCGCTGAAACATTTAAAAAACGTAAACTTGCATAACTTGGGGGGGGGTTCTACAAACAGCTTAAAATTTACTTATGAGGTGCAATAAAATTCTTACTGACGTCAAAGACCTGAAAACTGGGAGCAGGTTAAAAAGATGCAACTTAACAAGACTTTCAGTAACGTTATTTTTTGAAGTACAGCTATACATGGTCTGGACGTTTACAACATAACCAAAATCATTTAATTGAGAAAGATAAATTAACTAGATGTAACAGTAATGTCCGGGTTACATCAACCAGATTATGACAAGTTTATCACTTCACGTGGTCATTTTGTGATATATATATATATATATATATATATATATATATATACTTAAAGTATCAAAAGGGGCAAACACTGAGTAGTGAACGATTTATTGTGACGTTTCAAATCCACATTATGATCTGTTAACAAACAAATAAATGTGTTGGAATATATATATATATATATGCATGATCCTGCAAGGCAACTATGGCATAGCTAACAGCCGAAAATAGGACAGCGAAACCTTGACAGCAGTATGAGCACCACGTTAGAGAAGTGGAGGGGTAACAACCTTCATGAACCGGCTCGATAATCCCCACTTGTCCCTCTAAGATCTATCCAACCTGACAGAAGCTCATCTTATGAATGAAAAACAGCAAGGAATAACACACCTGAAAGGCATTTGAAAATAATTCCGGTCGCGAGGACAATTGATTAAGCATATTTTGCATCAAATCAGTGTTCTGGCCACTGGCAGGAGCACTAGAAGCAGTGGTGACATTGGCGGAATCGGAATTAGGAGAGGTGGCAGGGGCCCACGGGTTTGGCATCGGTTCGTTAGTCGGGGCTGCTCGACGGACACCTGAATCAACGCAAAACAGAAGAGAATGTGACCAAACCAAAACTATAAAACACGGCTGATAGCCAAAACAGTGAGTAATTTTCTTTCGGCTTTGTGCAAAGTTATAAATTGGGTAAGTGAAGTGTGCACTCAAGTTGTCACAACCTGAAAACAAACACGAACATTTGCGATAATCGTTGTCTGAAGTCATGACCTTGAGTTGGGTAACCGGAATACCGTATGTACACCGACAGCAACCGCGTCTTCTCAAGCTCTAAGTGGTAACGCCCGAGTGCTTTCGGTTAAAAAGTTGAGCTCACACCGTTAGACATAGAACCAAACCACTCACATGCACAATGGCAAACAGGAGTAAAATGTTCAAAGTGAAATTTATCTGAGTAGTACATAACTTACCGGCCAAATCTGCAAAAGGATTGGATGTTGGGGTCTCCGGGTTTTCTCCGGATCTCATACTAGCCGCAGCATCCATCAACGGCTCCTGGATATCGCGGAAAATACGTTGTAAATGATTCATCCCGCCAGGAACGGCCTCTAAATTGGAAAGAGCCCGGTCGTAGTTTCGTGCCATCTCTTGCATCATTGCGGGATTGCGGGCGATCTCCATGGATTGTCGTAAAAGTTCCGGATTGTTGAGCATGTGGCCAACTTCGGGATTACGCTGTGTGAAAATTTACACCAGGCGAATTTTAGCCATTAAAAATCACAACATTGCATAGGTGCTGGTGAGTCGTTTCACATCTTCCATGCGTAAATGCTGAATGTTCATATACAGCGCAGAATATACCTATTACCCGCAGTTTAAACAACATGCACGTCATACGGATTCGATACATAGGTGATGCAGAGTAGCAGAAATCAGTCATACCTAAAATCCTAGATCGTATTTCATTACTAATGCTGCTGTTTTCTGTGCATGCTAACCTACATCTCGCGGACAATATTTTAGTCGTTCAACTTAACTAGATGACAGTGGGCAAAAGCTGTGAAATCTGATCTTTTATGTTGGATTGAAACCGCGGACAGCTAGGCATGTTGGTCTCACAATCTTATCCAGATAGAACATTTCTTACGACTAGATCGATCTGGGGCCGACCCGCGTTCCACAACAGCCTCGAAACAATGGTCTAGTTAGTACAGGATGTTTACAAACCTCCTTGCCATTACGAATGTACTCGAACACAATATAATGGATACTACAACTTGCGACTTATCTCCGCCAGTGTACGAGCATACTGCCAAATACCCTACCTTTGAATCAACCATTTCAATCCTCGAGGCAATGTGTACAACAATTAAAAACGGCATCTAGCAGACGTACAAAGGAGACCAGCCGATTCCTCATTAAACAAGTTGCGGAACAAAAATTACTAGTGAAAGACTGTAACTTCAAATCCGTTTCTGCTAGGGAACATCGTGATGCCATCAACAGACCTTTCCCAGCCGTTCGTGGTGTAATAGCACACTCCGGCGACTCTTAAAAAACAATTAACTCTAGCCTGAAACTGTTCATAACCAAACTTCCGCCTTAGAAATGGCTAATCAGCGATCACAAAAATACACTTGCTCTTCGAGTTTTACAGCATCTGCTGAGAAACCCATGCCGTTAGCTATTCTGTCTATTCACCTCTACATTCTTGTCACGAACGGCTCGAGACGAAATGATCGCAGTTGGGACGCGCATCATGGCGCTCACCGAAAGGTCAAACAAGTGCACCAGACAGGACATATGCATGGACCGAACAACAGCCCTGGAACATGTCATGGGGTGACCAACACAGTCGTCCCTCAAGGCCGAAGCCAAGCTACTGAAGCCAAGCCAATGAAGCCAGCTGCTGCGTTGATTTCATATATAATGCCCTATTGACAATATACAAAGAACCTTTGTCGTGCCTCATTGCTGAGTCTTTTGCAATCAGTCGGGATAGCTTGAGGTCGTATAACCGGCGTTACAACAATTCTGGAAACAAAATATCTTTTGCTGGAAACAAGTGATATTTCCGTGGCAATGACAGACATCAGCGAGCCTATTGTCTGGCAAAGGTCTGCAAATGTCGTAGAAAAAATGGTCACCAGCCTAAAACAAACACACAACAGGTAGCATCACTAATAAACCACTATATCTGTACAAAGACCGTTGCAGCGGCGCCCAATTGCTTGACTGATGCCATTGTGCATTTCACGGTCAACAATATCCCGAAGCAAACGATTGCAGACAACGGAAGTTCTGAGAACTGTCTTCGTTGTGGCTGTAAGAGGACAAACTAGTTGAAGAATCCATCAAAAAATCACCAAGGCTGCTAACCACCCGTCGTCATACTCAAGGCAATTGTTTTGTCAGCATTCAGCATCGGAATCATCGCTGCCCTCCTTGAACCATGTGCAGAGGTTTTGGTGAGACAAGACTTCCTCAACTTGTATCCAAGAACTTCAATATCTACCCATGGAGACAATCCTCAGTTTTCATTATGTGGCCTGTTGGCTGCTCAGGTTGAGACGTCTTCGTCTGGAAATCTCGCGCCCCACCGTAACCGAATCGCAACGACATCCCGAAAGTGCTCATTGAACGGAAGTTTAACTCCATCGAAAAGAGATAACGATTCTCCCATTTCGTGCTCAAGTATGGGTTACTACAAACGACAATCACACAAAGGGAACGGTAACCGACTAAAGCTAAACCATCAACCGCATTCCCTTCAAGGTAGCTGACGGTGTTGAAACTTTTCAACGAATGTTTGACAGTAGAACTAAAAAAAGACTTTCACTTGTAGACAGCACTACACTATCTGGGAGGAAGGGGAAACCCAAGATTGATAACCGACTAAGTCCGTAGAAGTCATCCAAAAATATGGAATTATCTGTACTTAAGACGAGAGTACTATACCCGCCAAATCATGGTGTTTCGAAAGGAATCATCACGCTGGATCCTGACCAGTTACAAACCCTTCAAAATTTATCCTTTCATTGTGACATAAGTTCAACATGTAGTTGGTTTCCTTGCCTATTATCTCCACTTCAATTTTCCAAAGAAAATTCACCTCCTAGTAAGAAACAAAATATTTCCTGTCACACGAAAAAAATGGACGAATCTATTGCTACAGCAGTTGACTGCACCGTTCCGCTAGTTGGCCAGGCGTGTGCTTCCGATGTTGCGACAGCTGTCACTCTTGCTCAAAGTAGAAGACCAAATGATTTAACTTCTAGAACCCTCACACATTGAAAAACGGCACTTTGTCGTAGTAACGGGAGCTTTCGCCACAGCTGAAGTCATTCGGAAATGGTGACCACTTGCTGTCAGTTACTTTCGACTGACCGCTGATCAGAAATAGGTTGCCTTTATGTATATGAATCATGCATATAAAATCAAAAGTGATAAGTCAACATTGGAAGATGGAACATTCACTCTACACAAACGACAGTGGATACCGTCGGGGGCGACAAAATCAGGAACCTGGTGAAAACACCGCAGTAATTACTGTGCATCACTGAACAACACGTCCCATGAAGAAATGCATCACAATTTACGTCAACTTCGAGTGGTTATACAAACCACCTCATAAAGACATCAATAAGAGAGAAGCCATAATCCTTATTTTCATACAACAAAACAGTTACTTACAACGAAACGAAAGAATATAGCGAACCGACCGAATGAGATATCGATGTGCATCATCACACCAGTCTCCTGGTCATCCAGGTTGGAGGGAGGAAGAAGGTTGGCATTTTTTCCAGGAAACGTAACCGTTTTGGTACACCGCCACCCATCGGCTGCATTGCAGTACAGGCTTTTGAGCCAAAGGCTTTGGTTGAGAACCCTAATCGTTTTCCTGTCTAGATCTGGGCGACCTGGCAGTATATCAACCCACTTCGAAACAAGTAATTCCATACTGCATCCGCCGTCTCGCAGTATAAACCGGGTCGCCCTATCTGTTGCGTGTAGCAGGGTGGATAGGCGAAAACATGCTACTGCTGACCCCGGCCCCACTGTCCTATCAAATTCCGTTCTCAGGCCCCTCTCGATTTCCTTTTCTGATAGTTACTCCACAGGTCCCACAACAGATGTAGCTAACCGTGGTAACACTGAGCCGGTAAGTTCCGTCTCTTGTCATTCAACTTCAGGTTTCCCTCGTTTCTTGCTTAGATCTAGAATGCGAATTACGATAGATGCCTTCAACGTTCGCACGCTAAAACAGATAAGTCAGCAGGCTGCTCTCGCACGAACGTTACACTCGTTGCATGTCGATGTCTGATGCATTCCGGAGACTAGAATCCAGGACAGTAGTCAGCGTATGGAACTAACAGCACCCGCATTGTCTTCCCGATACCGATTATACACTTCAGATGATTTCACAGCCGCCGTTATAGGTCAGGCTAAAGTAGGTATAGTCCTAAGCACGACGGCCGCAGCCGCTTTGTTAGATTGGATTCCTGTTAACAGTAGACTTTATGCCGTCCGTTTGGCAGGTGCTGTTAAGGCCAGCTTCAGACGCAAGACTTTCAGAAATTTATTCATTGTGTCTGCTAACGCTCCTACTGACTGTAGTGATGTCAACGTCAAGTACTCACTTTACTCGGACCTAGACGCTCTCCTTCCGTCGACACGCGGCTCTGATACAGTCGTTCTGGCAAAAGATATGAACGCCCAGGTCGGCCACCTCGGCGAGGCCGAATATCGTTTGGGTGGCAGGTTTGGAATAGCATCACATCGGTCAGATAATGGTGGGCGATTACTGCAGCTGTGCGCTGAGCATAAGCTATTTTCAGCCAGCACTAGTTCTAGGCATCGTGCACGTCATTGCTATACTTGGCACCCGCCTTCTTCGAATCAGGCATGGTCTCAGATAGACCGCATAGCTGTTACTTACAGGTGGCGTGGTCGCATTCAAGACTGTCGTTTTTATTGGAGCACATACTTGGATTCAGTTCATGCATTAGTAAGTTGTCGTGTT